>CAKAOH010022394.1:87045-105195 GCA_916701665.1 Sebastiscus tertius
GGGGTCTTTGAGCTTGTTATGACAAAGGAATGTATTGAGGAGAACAGAGGGAATATACAGTATGCTATTGATGTTATCAGAGTATTTAGCCACTGGTTAGCAGTCTCCATTTATTTGTTTTTAAATGAGTCCTTTAATTTTAAATGGGGGTCTCTGATGGCTCGGCAGATAAGACAGAATGCAACATTATCAATTAATGGGCTGTGATGTGATTTTGTGTTATGCAAATACTGATTATTACAATGTTCATCTACATTTATGTAGTATATGTTATGTATTATTTGTGGGTGTAGAAATAATAAAGCTCACTTTTCTTTGTTCGGGAGGTAAAGTCAGAAAGAGTTGAGCTCTATAATATTTCAGTTTGGGGGAAATGAAAGTTTTCAGGAGGCAAAACAAATCGAGTCGTGTCGGCTGTTAAAAATGTCTCTTGAAATACAGTAAAGAACCATGTAGAACAACTTTGATTCTCAATAGCTACTTTGTGCAACAATGTATTGTTCCAATAAGGATGTGTACATATTGATGCGCTTGATTGTCTTGACCTGGGATTCACCTGGGTTGAATCAGGTGAAGTCTATATGTGGACCTTATTGGTCACATGTTGAATATTTTATATTCAATTATATTAAATAATAGAATTATACAATTATATATCATTGAAGATGTAATGTGGAAACATCGTAATTGTTCTATTCAGTATGCAGGTGCTCTTTTCTCTTGAGATTGGTTTTGCCTAATCAGCTGATATCATGTTGGGATGTGCATAAACCAAGGCCATAGCCATGGAAATATGATAAAAATTAGAAATTAAAATATAAACTAGAGAAAAACTCTGTATGAGACTTAGCTGAGGTGCTGGAGATTTTTTTTTAAATGTTTTGTATTGCTCAGTTTTTTCTTGTTTTGCCTTCTCTTGTTTTATTGTATGTAATGGCAGATATTAGGAATTAATGAAGTCTACGCAGATTTTTTCAAGATTTGTGGAAGACTTAGGTGCACATATCTGTGGAGGGGGTTTGGGGGTCCTCCCCCAAGAAAATGTTAACATTTTTCAATTATACATATGCAATTTCACATCATTTTGGACCATTTTTATTACCATATCTGTGTGCAAAATTTTTAAAAATTTAGAGCTGATAATAAATACCTCCCAAAGAGTTCGAAGACAAAACTTGCTAAAGAAGTTAAGTGGGAACAGCCTGTTCTCATTCCCAGGGCGTTACATTTGTTCAAATGCAGTAAAGTTCACACATATATTTGTGGATTCCTATTACATGTATTTAAAACAAGAAATATTTGTGTGTATATCAGAAATATATTTGTGAACCTTATTTTCTTATATTTTTCTTAAATTTTACATTTTTCTTATATGTGGATTTGCTTTTACATTTATATACAACAATAACAACGATTTCTGTGTGCATTGAAAAATATTTATGTGGAGAGAGTCATTTATATATAAATCCCGAAATACATTCTTATACATCCTTCTGTGTGCATTCATTAATATTGAGACTAATCTGACTCCATAATATTTTTTATAGCTAAACTTCACAGACAGCAGTAATATTTTGACTTTGGTTTGGTATATGGATTCTTAGCCTCTTTGGGGTACTTATATTCTTGAAAAACCTAATGATATTAAAATTGCTCATATATTTCATTGTACTGTGTAGAATTGCTTATAAAAAGCATAAAAATGTTCAAAACATATATTGTAAATATATCATTCTTAAATAAGGTTCATGACTGAGCTACTCAGCAAATGGAACTTAGTAAGGTGTCATCATGTGACCAAAGCTCTGTACTTTGATGACACCAGAGTTATTCAAAGCAGGCTGTGGGATATGGTCAAAAGCTCAGACAAATGCTAATAAGTGAACCTTGAGTTTAGGAGAGTTTACCAAAGATACATGTTCCCAAGGTCAAAAATGAATCTTTAGGCTCAACAGTTATGGTCTTTTTTTTTTTTTTATCTTGCAATGCTCAGTTCAAGGGGCAATTTTATTTTGAATTATGTTTAATTTCAACCCAGTCACACAGCAGCTCATGAAACAGTAACACAATTTAGTGTATTGATTTGTGTACATAGACAGAAATTATTATTTTTTTTTCATGATAGTCAGCACAAAATCAATTTGTATGTAATCCACATTGTGAACTGGGAAGTATAAAGAGCGGCCAATGCCACGTAGGGAGGAGATCGGATGAATAGGTGGGTCAAAAAACACAGGACATTTGCCCAGGAGACCTGTGTTCGTGTCCCGTGTGAAACCAGAAGTCAACGTTGAATTATTTGTCACGTAACTTCCATACTTAAGTTACGCCACTTCTGGAGTTATTTTAACCCAAACCGCGATCTTTTCCTAAACCTAACTAAGCAGTTTGTTACTTAAGCCTAACCAAGTCGATCTTTTCCTAAACCTAACTAAGTAGTTTTATTTTGAAAAGACTGGAACAGAAATTGACACGTGCATCACGTGTTGATGGACATTTCTAGGAAAACTTACAAAATTGTGTTGTTAAAAGTCGTGCTGAGCGCCACGAAAAAAAGGAAAATTCGTGTCTATGTACACAAATCAAATAGATTAAATTCTGTGACTATTTCACGAACTGCTGTGAGACTGTATTGTTCAGTTTAAAGTTCATTCTTTACCTTACCAAAATAGTCCCTTAAAGAGCTTTTCCCAGACCTTTCACCCACATTTCACGATATTCTTCAGTGGATGGAGATTTTTTCAGTTGCCATGACACTCGCTTAGTTGTTCCTAAAAAATTCCTTATTGCACCTGAAATACTAAAATGACAAATGTGTTTGGAATGCATGGTTCTAAACATTAGATTTCTTATTCTGCTTATTGATAGTTTCAAAACAAACAAGACAAATTCCATCTTAAAGAATGTGTTTGAACAATATCATTTTTTTTCTGTCTGAATTTGAACAATTTATGGAAAACTAATCCAAACTTTTCCAGTCACATCTGCTTTGTCTTTTTAGTTCTATTGTCAAAGAGCGACATGTTCACAATTATGTTCACACAAACAGTTTACTAAAGTTGTTTGTCTCTTTAGTCAACATATGGTATTGCCACACCCATGTGTGTAAAAAGGGTCTTCGAATGGGAACCGTGCCAACGGAAACATTTCCAAATCTGTTCTCAAAATGTTGAGTTTCTGATGGACCAGGACTTACAAGTTTTCTTTAGGGCATTGAGTATGCTACATTTACTCTGCTGCGCACACACACACACACACACACACACACACACACACACACACACACAGCATACTGTATTTAATCTATTTCATCCCTGCGTGTATAAACATGACTCCTACTCGTCGACTGTTAATTGATACACTTTCCTGTCTCACTGCCTTCTAAAGGGCAAGATGGAGGACGTAGCAAACAGTTGGCGACAAACAAAGACTCTTTGAAGCAGGTTATGTTATGCAGTGTCAAACCTGTTGAAGAAAACAAAACTCCACTCCCGCCGCCCCCGGCTTCTTCTCCGGATGGTAATCTGAGTCTCCGTGATTCTTCTTCTTCTGCCAATTATGAAAGCAGGAGCAGTGAGTATTCTATCACCGGCTGGCAGACAACTTCCAGCGACACTGCGGCGATGGCCGGGGACACGGCACGCAAATTACAATTAACCACTAATCCTTAACAGACGAGTTCAAGATGGCAATTTAATTTGCCCTCAACTGTTTCTCTTCCTTTCCTCAAAATCTTTTTCAATTTCCCCCTCCCTGCAATCCCAGGTGCCAGACCAACTTTGAAGGAGTAAAGATATCAATAGTTTATTGGCAGCGAGCATTAATTTAATAGGGGCAATAATATTTTTTTCAGACACTTGGCAAGAAACGGTTTTGAAGGATTTAAAGGGGTTTTATCCACTCCAGAGATTAGTAGGAAAAATAATGAATTTGAAAGCAAAAGTGGGAAAAGGCATTAACAAGAACTTGAGGAAGATAACTTGAGAAGCAGATAAAAGGCCCTTGAGAATGCCGACTTTAATGTGTCATTATTTGGGAGGAGAGCACTTGGCTTCCAAATGGAAAGCAACTTGTTCTGCAAGTTTTCCTGCAACCTTTAAACAAGAATGTGAAGGGTATGATATACACATCGCTTGAACCTGTTAATCACTTTAAATACAGGTACTGGCACTCTTTTTGTTATGTAGAAAGCTTGAGCTGTGTAGCAGCCAGTGTCGGTCCATCACATTCTCACTCTCAACTCGTCAAATACCGTCACTGGGTCAGAGCCCCTTGGCAGACGCACAGGCTACCCTTCTTACGGTACTTTTGGACGGGAGAGGGACGGCGTGTCAAGATACGCTCGTTACATGCATAGTGTCCTTTAAAAATAAACTGCTGTTTTCACAGGAAGTTAGGTTCAGGCAACACAACCACTTAGTTAGCGTTAGGAAATGGTCGTGGTTGACATTAACTATGAGATTTTTTTTTTCCGATTCCGGCGTATTAGGGCAAAACCTACTTTAGTAGGGGTCAAGCAGTGAGCGGATGTATGTGAGCCATGCTCACTTGAGTAGTTATAAAAGTAATGTACTTATAGTAGTAACTAACGAGTAATTTATTACATTTTTCAGGTACCTTTAACATCTTTTCCCAGTTTCACATTTCTTACATTGCAGTATGTGGATAATGAGTAGTGAAAACTCAAAGCACTACTTAGACTGCTCTTGGAGATTCAAGATTTAAACAAGCGCTGTCAATGAAATCTCGCCTTCCAGCGACAACCATCCTGTCCCCCAGAGATGTGTAAGCTCTTGTAACTAAGCTGCCAGACCCCAACCCCCCCATTCCACAACCCCCACCAGGCTCTGTCCCTGGCATTATACCCAACATACCAGAAGGCACCTGTGGACTCGCCGACCTAGGGCCCTGGAAGCCTGGAAGCCCATTCGCTGACCCATTCCAAACTCACCCCTTGAACTGAGCCTTGGTGCAGTGGGAGTGGGGGTGGTGGTGGTGGTGGTTAGGGATGATGGGGGCGAGGGGGTGGGTGGGTGCTGGCGGGTGCAGAGCTAGGAGGCCTGGCACTGGCTGGAGTGCCCAGGCTTAGGCAGGCAGGCGTGGGTGAACATGTCAGGTTGATTTATGTGACGCCTGGCCCTGTAGCCGACCCAGGGCTGGACTCCACCTGTCCTCCATCCAACCAGCCACCGCAACCACCACCCCCCCTTCCTCCTGGACTCAAACGCTAAAGGAAGCGGAGGAATAGGAGCAGGAGGAGGGGTGAAGGGGCGAGAGGTGAAGTCAGCGGCTACAGGTCATTGATCATTATTGGGCTGTGGGTTGTAAAGGCGGGAGAACATGGGAAGCGTGGAAGGGAGTGAGAGAGGAGGCAGAGGGAGAGGGAGAGAGAGGTGGATGTGACTTGGTGGCCAGCAGCCTCTGTGACCTGGGGTATCTGATGAACCAGGAATCAAGAGCTGGCCGGAGGTGTTCACTACTCTAGACTCTCTCTTAAAAGAATATCCTACAAGGATTTCCTGCTTTAAAGGATATGTCGGTAGTTGTTCCAATCCTTTTGTATCAATAATAACAACATTATAATCTCCAGGTTAACAACTGAGATCTGGGACCATGTCAACGTCGCTAAATATAAGTGAAACGTGGCAAAAATGTAAGAAGTCTGACAATCTGACATGTTATTAACACGAATCCAGGTTTAATATTCATATATGGATATGAAGACAAACCGTTAACTTAAAGATTGACTTCCTGCTTGGACTTTGGCCTACTTGGACTGCTTGTGCACAGTTTTCTGTGCAATGAGAGATTATTATATATACTTTAAGTTTTACCCCAAATTAAGTGGTTTGCAGGGCATTTTCCACCCCAGGAACTCTCAGGAAGAACAAGAACCTTTTTAGAAACTCAGTAACTTAACCTGCACTTTGAATGGAATAACCAGTCAAATATTTCCTGGTGTGAAAAGACGTCCCTACTCCAGGAGGGTACACGCCAATGGTTCAGGAACTATCAGGGTGAAATTTAAAGGGCTGACTCGCTCTGATTAGTCAAACATAAGTGGACATTATTAAAGCTCAAAACAAAGTTAGGCTTTGTTCTAGACAGAGGAGTGTGCAAACAAGCGTATATGTGAGAAGGAGCGAGTGATTGAATATATTGAGGGAGCGGTGATGAGAGAGCAACGGCAGTAAATGAGAGAAATAAAACTTGACTGGCTGAATGTTTCATGAGGATTACACACTAAATAAATAACCACTAAATACTCAGCAGATCGTCTCTTGGAGACAGTTTTCAGTCACCTTTTCCACCTCAACGACACGTTTCCTTTTCATCCATTTATCACCTCTAACTCAAACACCAGACTGGCACACAGTGAATACAAAGAACGGCCTCAAATGCTACTGTCATTTTTTATCCCTTCATCTGTCTTCAGCAAATCTTCACTGTTCTTCAGATGCGGTGAAAACGAAAACAGGCAAAGGCACTTTTAGTTCCTCTGGTTCCAAAGTTCCTGGAACTTTTTGGTTAAAAAAGTTAATCATTTTGATCAACTGTTGGCGTGTCGGGGCTGCATGCAGGTTCATTGTTGATTCTAAATGTCCCGTAGGTGTGAATGGTTGTCTGTCGCCTTCACCCAACGTCAGCTGGGATCGGCTCCAGCCCCCCCACCCCACCCTGAATAGGATATAAGCGGTTACAGATAATGGATGGATAGATGTTGGCGAGTTTACAATCTTCCTGATTGTCTGATTGCTCGTGTTGTTTTTTAAGGATGTTGCTGTTTTGCCAGCTTTGAGCAAGTTTATACAATGTTATGTGTGATGGAAATAATGGCCAAGTATATGCCAATAAGACCCAAGTTGGAAGAAATCTGAATCATCTTTTAAATTTAAATTGGCACTACTCAAACTCTTTCTCTCTCTTTTTTTCAGTTTTCTCTCCTTCACTTTCTCAGGGAAGTTTATCCAATTAACTGAGGATGGGAAGGGGCAGTCCATTCTAGTCCTCCCTGGGGTGCTGGGACTCCGCCCTCCCAGCGGGGGGCATGATTGGGTTGTCTGGGCGTTCCAGCGGCGCGCCCAAGTGGAAAGAGACGAAATGGAGGGGATCGTTGGCCATCGATACCCAATTATATGACTAGAAGGGGAGCCACTAGCTGCCGATGATGGCCCAGCCTGGAGTACCAGGGCCCCTCTTTGCTTTATGTTTGATGATAAATTGTTTTGCTGCAGGATTATGGTCATTGCAATTATGTCCAACGATAGCGAGCCACAAAATGATTCTCAGAGTCAAGCTGTGAGGTTCTTATTGAAGACCTGGATTCAATTTATAGGCCTTGATTGCTACACATTCACATGGTAATTCCACTAAAAGCACCGTGTAGACTATATCCCAGAATCTGATAAGGAGTATATTAAAGGGTCAATCCGTAATCCAGATCTAAAGACAGTATGTAAACTAACCTCAAATCAATTGTTCATTTTATTTTATTAAGGTATCTCATAGATATAAATGTTCTTTTGTGTTGTAGTCAGAGTTGCCAAGTCTGCTTAAAATCGGCAAAATATGGCAAAAAGTACAACAAAGACTGGGGAAAAAGACGGAGGACTTAAAGATTAGATTCATACTCAAGTGGGGGACGATTCAAAGGCAGTTTGCAGTTTTTGTAAGTGTGATATACGAGCACATGATGCTGATCTGGTTCAACATGCTGAACCACTGAAAAACATAAAAGAAACGTAGCACTGTTCTCTTCAATGAGGCTTACTGACACTGGATTCACGGTCTTTACAAACATGCACAAATGAAACGAAATGAGTTTAATTGGCAAGAAAAAATCTAAAGTTAAAAGCTCAAAGTAAAATACAAAAATGAAATTAAATATTTGACTTCTTTAAGTTTATTTGACAAGAAACGTATAAAGTTACAAGCTAAAAATGAAATATAAAAAATGAAATAAAATGTTCAACTTCTTTAAGATAAGTTCACAAAAAAAATGTAAATTTACAAACTAAAATTTAAATACAAAAATGAAATAAAAATATTCAACTTTAAATTTAGTTGACAAGAAAAATGTAAGTTACAAGCTAAAAAATAGATGCAAAAATGCAATGCGATGCAAAAATGAGGTGAGGTCGCTTGTTTTGGGCTTTTTTTGGGGGGTGGGGGGGAGGGGGAGTTGCTACTTTTGAGCTTGTTTCTGTAGACCTAGTTGCCTGTTTCTCTCACAGGATCTGGCAACACTGGTTGTAGAACAATGAGGCATGACATCAACGGAGCAAAACCCCCCTTGAACCCACATTTTACTTTGCAGGAATTTATAAACTTCTTTGTTTCAGGAATATTTGAATATCAACTCAAACTCTTTTGGAGGTATATTAGCAGTATATTATATTGTTGGTTCAATAATGTGTGATGACCAGAGGTTTTTTCATTCCATCCTCAACTGAGGAAAACTCAGCTGGTATATAACAGTCACTAAGAATGTTGGTAGACAGAACTCACCAGATTTTTGCACTTCCTTGATTACTGCAGCAGGGTCTGACATTCTGCCCCGTTCAGTACTGGTCTTGGTTCTCCCGTGCCTCCCTTCCCTCCTGCAGTCCCAGCAATACGGCCTGGGCCTCCAGCAGCGTGGTGTCAGTGTGGCGGAGCAGCGAGGCGAAGTTCTGCCGGGCGATGAGCTCTCCACCTCCCGTCGGAGCTCCGACTGCAGGTTTAAGGCGGCAGCGAAGCCGGATTTGGGTCTGTCCGCGGAGGGCTGGTTGCTGCCAGACGCCCCGCTGGAGTCTGAGCTCAAAGAGCTTCTGGTAAAACCTCCATTGTCTGATTTTGCGTGGAATCTGACCCGGTGACACCAACGACAAGCAGTAGGAATAACTAAATCTTCTCGCTTCTCGTCAATCTTTGCTGATAATCTTATTTACTCATATTATTCGGTATTAAATTGGGACTGTTTCATAACCAGTTAACAGTTCCTCACAGTAACTTCAAACTCATTGTTTTGGTTTCCCTCCTTTGTTTCAGCGAGAAAGCTCTAATAATGAACCCACTGTCCACTTCCTGCTCAGCACCAAACAGCAGACACAGTCAGAGATTAGCTGGTGAAGGAAGCCCCAGGTCATATTTTAGGTGGGCAGAAACACAAACTAAAATGAATGATAATGCCGTTTTGTGACTGCTGGATGTGTAAAAGGTCAACTCTTTGCCATATTCACTTTTTAAGGCGATAAAATGTCAGACATTTTAACTTGTTGCTCCCAAAGATGAATGAATGCAGCTGTAATCACAGCAAACTGGGAACTTTGATTAGAGAAGATGCTGAAAGTTAAGTCTCAGAATGGTTTATACACATTGGTCGTATCATTGATGAACTCTGAGGTCAATTTATTGATTTTCATGCGTTTTTTTTGCTCTTTCTAGTTGACAGCTTTGAGAAAGAGGAAAAAGAAAAAGAGAATAAATGTCCCATGCCTTGTAATCACTCGGTATGCATCTTAGTTTATGAATGCCACCCAATTAACACTTGCTAACCAGCAATGTTGTAACATCATGAAACAGCGAAGGGAAGAAGACGATTTGTCCCCGGTAGAAGCAGATTACTACGCGGCTGCATTAGTCACAACAGAACCATGCATCAACCAGGTTGCTCGCAGTGCGTACACGTGGTTATTCTTTGTGACCTTTTCTTATACCCATCTCTGATCCGCCACATACATTATTAAGTACCACATAAACTCCAGTGTTGCAGAATGGAGAAGGTAAACTTCATTAGGAGTGGGGGTGACATGTACGGCCTAAGGGCTTCCACCGCAATAATTAACTCAGGGATTTTTTTCCTGAGCTCCAGTCTCTCTGATCCAGGTCGGTACTGACAACCTTGCACCCCCCGGCCCCCTCCTTCATCTGCCATATACAGGTCACAGACGGCGGCCCGGCACCCTGAGGTGTCCTGTAAATGTGCCTGTGGAGGGATAGGCGGGCGTCCCTCGATGCCACATTCATTTGCACATCAAGAAGGCAGAGAAGGAAGCTTTGACCCAATTAACGCTGAGGAAAACAGATTAAATAAAGTCTGCTGCTTTACTCCTGGACATCCCGTGTGACTGTGTGTATGTGTGTGTATGTGTGGGGATGGATGATGAGGTCGTGCAAGGGCCACAGGATGAAAGTAACGCAGCTCTCAGCCAATGACAGAGGGCGTGGAGAAGAGATGGAGCTGCCTGGCTCAGAGGCACTCTTGCCAGGTGACGCCCACAAATCCATTTTATTTATATAGATATCAAGATCATAAATTCACCTCAAGGAGTTTTACAATCTGTACAGAATACGACACCCTCTGTCTTTAGACCCTCCATTCAGATTAAACGCATTAACGGGGAAGAAATGGAAGAAACCTCAGGAAGAGCATCAGTGGAGGGATCCCTCTCCCTGGACGGACAGACAGGAAGTAGATGAAGAGACCATATAAATTACAATATGGACAACAGGATGACCAAGTTATAGATATAGAGTGTAAACGTGTATGAAGAATGGATCTGGGAGGACTTTAAGCAACTTCAGGTGCCGCCAAACAGACCTGAGCAGCATCACCTCCTCTCAACCACGGAGACCTGGAGAGAGGACAGACTACACAGACTCACAAGACTCCAAGCTCACTCACTCCATCAGTCTCCTTCAACTAAGCAGCTGATTGGATCAGAGGAGACGGACAGAAGAGTTCTTCATGGGCCTAAAACTGAATGCTGCCTGTACAACACAGTCTCACGGCAGTTCATGAACTAGTCACCAAATTGAATCTATTTGAGTCATGTACATAGACTCAAATTTACCTTTTTTTTCATGACACTTTCAACACGAACGACTTTCAAAACATTTTGTGTGTTTTCCTACGAAAGTCAAGCAACAAGTGACGCACATGTCAATTTCTGCTCCAGTCTTTTCAAAATAAAACTACTTAGTTAGGTTTAGGAAAAGATCACAGTTTGGGTTTAAATAACACCAGGAGTGGTGTAACGTAAGTACGGAAGTTACGTTGTTTCATACAGGGTATGAAAAGCGGTCTCCTGGGTAAAAGTCCTTTTTTTTGTGCGTCAGGGATCTGCGGCGACGTCAGCAACCCACCCGACCCGTCTTGAAACGCGGAGCCCGTCTGATTCAATTGTTTCCTAGAGCACAAAGTTCTTCATAGATCTAGCCTCTTCATTTTGTTCTCAAAGTGCACCAGATTGATGTATATAACTTTAAAATGTATACAATTTCTTCCGGGGGAGCATGCCCCCCGAAACCACCTACCCCCTGTGGGGAACACTATATTATGTCAACGTCATCCAAAGCTGGATGTCCCCCCACTTCAAAAGTCATTCTGGCACCGCTGATGTACTTCAAACATGACCCACATGGACACAGTGAGAGAGAAGGAGAGATATTTCTTGAGAAATGAACATTTGAACCTGGATCAAGTCAGAAACATTATGACTTCTCTGTATCTGTCGGGTGTCAGTCGGGTAGCGTAACTCTAATGGAGTGAGGCAGAGAGAGAGAGAGAGTGAGGGAGAGAGACAGAAAAGGAAACAGAGAATGCAGAAAGATGTCATGAAGGGAGAATGAGAGTCAAAGAGAGCAGGAGGAAGGGAGAATAGAAAGAGAAAAAGAAAGCGGTAGAGAAAGGAAGAAGGAAGTTGACAGGGCTTAAGAAGGGAGGGAGGGAGGGAGGAAAAGAGGTGGAGTGATTTCTCTGGGCTCCATGCCTTGTTAGATCTATCATCCCTTTAATTAATAGTGTTTTTAGGAAGACGTCTGAACTGTGTCATTTCCATTATTGGAAAACCCAACGCGATTAATGAATAATTTTCATTTTTGATCCATTATATCATGCTAGTTGATCTCCTCTTTTCCGCGCCGCTGAGTGATAGCATCGTTTTCTGCCCCTCGATCAAATTTAATTTGGCCCCCTATTATATTACACTGTTGCGACTGAAGTGTCAATTTTTGTCAGGCAATTAGAAGCTATAAACTGTGAAGCAAAGTTTGATAGGCATTGTAATTGGATTGTTTCAGCAATAGCTTGAAACGCTTTTAGCTTTTTCTTCATCTCTCCCTCTACCTGCCCTCCCCCCTGAAGTTCTCATCTGGTTGTGATTTTTGATAGGGCCTCGGTCTATATGTCGAACTTCAGAGCAAACAAAAGATAAGAGGCGAACAGAGGGGGGAGAGGGAGCGAGGGCGCGCTGCCGAGGAGCGCTTGCCTGTGCAGAAAGTCGACCGTGGATCTGCGCGGATGTCAAATGTGCCATGTGGTTCCACTTTTCCTGCCGCCGAGGCAGGTATTTGTCTGTTTTGACCCTGTCCTCACCTCACCTTTCAAGACGCCACATTAGAGAGCTTTTCAACTTTTCAGCTGACAGAGAAAGGGAAGAGGCTTGGAAATGTGAAACGTGATGGGGATGTAGTGGAAAATAAGAGTTGGCTGATGCAATTGTGACATGCTGAGAGTTTTCCAGGGTAGCACTGATACTCATTTGTGCATTTCTTTTGTCTGTTCAAAAGACAAGGCCAAAGCTATTCAAAGTCCCAGAAACTTAATGAAGAACAGAACCTCAGAGTAAGGGTTTACACCCTACAGCTGATGGGGGCCTACATCAACACAACTTTTTCTGCCAAATGGTGGAAAGTTTGTTATATATATATATTTATATATTTCCTCTGATTTGTTTTATTTGTCTGGTCTCTTCTCTCTGGTCTGAAGTGAGCAGGGTTCAGTTATAAAAAAGGTCATGTCACGTACGTGTGCACCAATTATGATTCAGCGACATTTGAATCAGAATCTGATGACAGTTGGTGGGTTGTTTGCTCGCTGTCAATCAAATCTGATCAGCCACACCCACAAAATCCAGATTAAGCAGATTAGCTGAGTTCTTGATTTTTAAACTGAAAGAAATAACAACAGTTTTTTTTTTTTAAACTGTTTTACTGTTTGTTGCTTTTTTAGTCATGAATATGTAATATTAATATAAAATACATACTGAAAATACTATTTATCATTAATATTATTGTTATTAATAATAATAATGAATTAATCAAGTATTCCTTAATAATAATAATAATAATAATAATAATAATAATAATAATCAATACAATTATTAAATTGTATTTAAAGATTTTGTTTTGTGTGTTTCATTTTGTTTTGTTTAGTTTTTTACTTTGTTTTTTTGTCATTATTATTTAATGATAATAAAATAGAATAAAATACATACTGAAAATAAAATGTATCAATAATAATAATAATAGTTGTATAATAATAATAATAATAAATTGAAATATTAAATTTATATATATATATATATATATATATATACTGTATATGTTTTATTTTGTATTTGTGCTTGGTTTAGTTGAGTTTTGTGTCTGTTTTGTCCCCCTCTTTTCTGTTATTCATTAATTTATTGTAACTTGTCTGGAAGCTGATGAAATAAACTTTGCAATAAAGTATTTACAAAAACAACAACTAGCCAACTGTGATCCAGTTGCATCTTCCACAATACAGTAACGCTGCAGCAACTTCTGAGCGTGTGTGTGAAGAACGGACTTTTCAATGAAGTAGGAGATGTCTCGTCCGGCAGTTAAAGTTTTGAAATTAACAATATTTGCATATTCATATATTCTGTATTTTTCCAATGAGGGAGAGTATATTTTAACATTTTTAAATGGTTCATTTAACTTTTTGAGGCAAATTTATGAAACAAATTACTCTTCAGAACAGAATATTTTTCTGTCCTAAAACATGTCTAGAGAGGATTTTTACGATATGAGTTCAAGTCTTCAAGGACTTTAAGACCGGTTCTGATACTATTGGAGCCAATATAATTCAACGTTTGCTGTTTCTGGCACAAATATTAAAGACATTCATTTCAGATACAATGAAACAAGAGCATAGTTTAAATCTACCAGAATTATGTTCATGGCAGAGTGAAGAAGGCTTTGAAACAGCATTTCATCATATCAAATAAATCTATATAGATGTAAAGATAACAGATAAAACATATATATATTCAACTTCAAATTATACCTGTTTTTTTTTTTAGAGCTTTCTGGATTCGGAAAAAAGAAAAACAAACCGACAAATCATGTGCAAGTTTCATGAAACTTAAATCACAAACTTTATTGCTGACATTTTTCTTTTTATCGTAAAGCATAATTTGTGACATAGTTGTCTAATTTGACCTACCTTCTGCTCTGCATGGACATAGTACGTCAATCAGTCACAAAGTATGTAGGCAGAAACAAGTAAATACCTCTAATAGACTTGTATAATAAAATGAGGCCCCTATACACGGTGAAACAATGTTTAATGTCTTTATTTCAAACATTTAATACTTTTTAAAAGCCTCAGTCTGATACTTTTTTTTTTACTTTAAACGCTGATACACACAGTGAGAAATGGTCAGGCCAGTCATGAGCTGAAACACAGAGACAGACAGACTGAGTGGGCTGACCAGCTGTTTCCCACCAGACACACCATCTTCTCTGTGTTCTGCAGATGCCCGTCTCTCCCAGCGGGAGCATTCCATTCAAAATGACAAACGCTTTGAGGTGCACTTGTTCAGCAGGAGATGCAGGTGTCTTTGTTTCCGATGCACCGGGGGTTAGCGAATGCTTCCCCGCGCCCACTCTAAATGAGTTTTTCGGCGGGTAGTCCCATACGACGGATGATCTTGGCGGGTATAGGGAGGGACTGAAATGACACATTTTCTGCAGAGAATTCCAGTTTTACATGTTTGGAGAGTAGTGGGACTCATTATGGGTTCCTTGTTTCCTCATGTGTTGGGTTATATCAGCTCCTTGTTAACCTGTCGGGTCTGAAACGCCCACTGCTGCTTGGACATTTGAAAGGATTATGGGAAATATGCTTATTCACTTTCTTTCTGAGAGCAGGATCAATATCATTCTGTGTGTAAGTACTGAGCTGGACTTATGGTTAGCTTAGCTTAGCATTAAGACCGGAACTAGCGGGAAGCAGCTAGCCTGGCTCCGTCCAAAGTTCCAAATCACACCTACCAACACATCTAAATTTACCATATATTGTTTGTTTAAACATATGAAAACTTCACATTGTGGTTTCAGTGGTTAAGTAACAAAACTGGTCCAGCAGGAAGGTTAGAAAAAGCCAATCCACAAAGTAACATCACAAGGAACTAGAATGGCACTCGGAGAGCGCAGACCTCCTCCAACGCGTCTCTTTAAAAACAGATCACAGCTCCCAGCTGGCGGTACCATGAGGTGGTCGGCTTATTATTAACACGGTGTGTTTCCGTGTAACGTATCAGCGGATGACTCTCTCATTCAGCAGCCTTGTTATGTCTGTATAACGTTACACTACGTTTTCTCTCATCCCGTCATCTACCGCTTTGTTCTTTTTCACCGCGGACGGCGAGCAGCTCCTGCACACATCCACACACGTATCTCTCTGCTCTCGGGAGGAGGAAGAAGGCGTCATCAACACATCATCAACGCGTCATCAGTCACGCTGTGCATGTGTTATACGCTGTGGTCTTAATGTTCTGGCTGATCGGAATCCTTAAAAATATTCCTGAATCCGGATCATGATCCGGTTCCCCAACCTAATCGAATGGATTGTTCATTGTGCTACACTCTGCCCTTCCAAAAAATTTCATTCAAATCCATCGCGAACATTTGTAGTAATCCTGCTAACAGACAGACAGACAAACCAACGCCGGTAAAAACATAACCTCCATGGCCCAAGGCCTTAGGCCTTAGGCCTCGGCGGAGGTAATAAACTTGAAACTCAAATACTGCAAAAAAATCACGAGAGGGAAACACTAGGAGAAATACAACACACGAAGAGCAACAACGAACTGACCATGAAACAGGGGAAACACACAGGCTAAATACACCAGGAGAACGGGAGGATGAGACAGGTGGAACAAATCAGGGTGAGACAGACAATCACAAAGGCGGGTGCCTCGGTGCGTCGGTATCAGTCGCCGAGGGGCTCTGACCAAGCGTTGGTATTTGATCTGTATGTTCAGTACGTTTGAAACATAAATATTTCCTTCACAACAGAGCTGAAATGTACTCTGACCTCCTCATAGTTCAATAGTGAAGAACTGAGTTATCTTACATGAGTGGTTTAAGAGCTCTCTATAGACATTTTGTTCTTGTTTTTGTAGTGAGTCTGGGCCATCCACTGGAATCCACTTTCATTTCCTGTAAATCCAAAAGTGACTGCCATCCTCAGTGAAGGAGCAAGATAACAAGTTTTCAGAGTCACATTTTTAACTTACAGTATACTGAAAAGCTACATTTTGTCCTGAGGCCCACTAGCATCTGGTGGTTACCCTTTATCCATACAATGTCTACTCGTGACCTCTCTTCAGGAGTAAAGAATGATGTTTTCCTTCTCGTGATTATGTTGTTGTATTATCTTGTGAAAGGCCCGAAGAGGTTAAAGGATAGGTTCACAATGTTTCATGTCTGACTTAAAAGGTGTCCATATGAGCACTGGAACAGGTTTTGCTCTCGGTAATCACTCGTCCTGTTCATACTGGTTTTTAAATGTGCTTCCAGAGTAAGTGATGGGGAACAACATCCACAGTCCTGGATAAGAGAATGTATTTAGTACAAAAGTCTCTCTTTGTGTTGTGTAACAGTAACAAAAGATGGAAGTACTAAAAAGACGGACGATATCCACTTGATTTGTCTGCCTCAGATGGCTGAAGGCTCATGTTAGTATCAGATAAACTTCAGAATACATTTTTAAACAGAGGGAGGACTGTTGATTTTGTCCCCCACCACTTCCACTATAGGAAAGAATCTTTTAATGATCAGCATGAAGAGAAGAAATGAATGCAGCAAGAAAAACCTGTTTCAGAGTTCACATGGACACTTGACTATTGTTTTAAGACAGACTTGAAAAATTGTATACCTCTCCTTTAAAGTCACTGTGAGGAGCTTTTAACTGGTTTAATGGACAGTCTCAGTTTGATACTGATGCCTCTACATGACCTACATCAGTCAACGAGACCATAAGCAGAAGAGAGAGCCTCAATTTTGGCGAGGAAAAACCGCCATGGCCATTTTTAGATGGGTTCTATGGGTCCCCACGAGTCTCCCCTTTACAGCCATGCCCACTTTATGATAATCACATGCAGTTTGGGGCAAGTCATAGTCAAGTCAGCACACTGACACACTGACAGCTGCTGTTGCCTGTTGGGCTGCAGTTTGCCATGTTATGATCTGAGCATATTGTTTTATGCTAAATGCAGTACCTGTGAGGGTTTCTGGACAATATCTGACATTGTTTTGTGTTGTTAATTGATTTACAATAATAAATATATATTTGCATAGAGCAGCATATTTGTCCACTCCCATGTTGATAAGAGGATTAAATACTTGACAAATCTCCCTTTAAGGAACATTTTGAACAAAAAAAAAGTGTGATTAATCGAGATTAAATATTTCAGTTGATTGACAGCCCCTAGTTTTTTTCTTCTTCTTTCCTAAATCGTTAATTATTGATGACCAAATCAGGGACCACTGTGAACATGTAGTGTAACCGTGTGCACCACTGAAGAAGACTTTACTGTCCCAGATCAACACCGTACACATAGTAGTCAACCGAATCCCCTTCACACACCGACAGACGCTGAACTCCACGGCTCCTCCAGTTGAAAGGTACTTGGGGGGGTGTGGGGGGCAGATGTTTGATCGCACTCTCAAGTGTGTGCGTGTGTGTGTGTGTGTGTAGGGGAGATGCTGTTTTGCTCTGTTCTGTCCCAACTCTCAGAGGAACCCCCCCCCCCACCGCCTCCCTGCACCCCCTGTTGCTGCTGGCATCACCCGGGGTGACAAAGGCTCTATTGGCACCCTAGGGTGATGGTGGGTGGTTGGGCTGGGGGTGGAGAGTGATGGGGGGTCTGGTGTGTACACATACACACACACGCACACACACGCACACACACACACGCGCACACACACACACACGCGCACACACACACACACACACACACACACGGAGGCAGGCACACATGAACACTCTGAAAACACAGTTGGATGGATGAGGTTTAGACCCCGGAGACCCAGACTCTGTCTGCATCGGGGGGGGGGGGTCACACACACACACACACA
>CAKAOH010022396.1:0-15318 GCA_916701665.1 Sebastiscus tertius
ATTATTTAATGTAGTGTACGATGTCAAAAAGGACCTCTTGTAGGCCTACACGGATGTATATCAGGTTTTTAATGCACCCATACGTTTAATATTTTTATTTAGGTATAGGCCTATGACATACATAACTGTACTTTTATGGTTTTCTTAGAGCAGGGGTCAGCAACCTTTACTATCAAAAGGGCAATTTTAGGCAAATAAAAAATAATAATAATCTGTCTGGAGCCGCAAAACATTTGATCATTGTGATGAAGGTACACTTTATAGTCTAAGTATATAGTTTATAAATCTAATAAAGTGAGGGCCAAAGTGCAAATGTACTACGGAGTACTAGGGCCACATTGAGGGAAAAAGCATCTGAGATTTCCAAAATAAAGTCATAACTTTATGAGAAAAAAAGTTGTAATATTACGAGAATAAAGTCATAACTTTACAAGAAAAAAAAGACGAAATATTACGAGAATAAAGTCATAACTTTACGTGAAAAAAGTCGTATTATTATGAGAAAAAAGTCATAACTTTACGTGAAAAAGTCGTAATATTACGAGAAGAAAGTCAACTTTACAAGGGAAAAAATACGAAATATTACGAGAATAAAGTCATAACTTTACGTGAAAAAAGTCGTATTATTATGAGAAAAAGTCATAACTTTACGTGAAAAAAGTCATAACTTTACGAGAAAAAAGTCGTGATATTACGAGAATAAAGTTATAACTTTATGTGAAAAAAGTCGTGATATTACGAGAATAAAGTTATAACTACGAGAAAAAAAAGAAAATAACACGTAAAATTACTACTTTATAATATTATGACTTTATTCTCGAAATCTCCGATTTATTTATTTTTTTAATACTCCATCGTACCATAGACCTACAACAATGATAAATAAAAAATGAAAATGTAAACAAAAAAACAGTTATTCATTTCCATTTTTATAAATCCACAAGGAGCCACTGGAGAGGAGCTGAAAAGCCTCATGTGGCTCCAGAACTGCAGGTTGCTAGACCTCTGGTCTAGAACAAAGCATCTGAATGAAGATGGTGCAGTAATGCACTAGTACCAGAAGGTGGTAGCTATGCAACACAACGGATTACGGCTGCCGTAAAACTCCGAAGAAGAACAAGAAGGATGTGTTGTTGCTGTAGCTTCTGTAGCTAGCTGTCAGCAGTTGTCAAGGCGAGAGGATATAGCGGTTATGTTTACTTGAAAAGTCTTCATCAACTAAAGAAATGAAGAAGAGGTTTAACATCAACCTGGACGACTCTGCTTTCGCCAAAGAAAGAACACCGGTGGGTATTTTTGCTAGAATTATAACTTTTTTAAGGGGGCTAGCTAACATTAGCTAGCTTTCCAGCTGGTAACTAACTACTATTGTCAAATTTAAGCTTTAAATGGCTTACAAAACTAACAATATGTCTATGTGTTTGTATTCCAGCTAACGCCTCAGTTTCAACCTTCATCCAAAGGAGGACAAAACTCCTCATCTTCATCTTCATCTTCAGCAAAGCCTGCTCCTGAGCCTGTGAACCAGCCCTTCTCCTATGCAGAGTATATAGTACAAAGTAAAAGCAATGTGGCTGCTGCTCCTACTCACAGAGAGGGTCCCTCCAGACAGCTCAGGACTGAAGGTGCTGGAGTTACCAGTCTGAAGCAAAGTGAGGTAGATCCAGTGTCATCTGCACCAGCAGGAGGATGTGAAACAGCTCAGGAGGACTGTGCTAAAGGGACTGGAGGTGGATCTGAAGAAGTGAAAAATAGCGAGGAGACACAAGTTGCTGGCACACACCAAAAAGAGGGGAACTGTCATAGTGCAGATCCAAGCCTTAGTCTGGGTCCAAAACCAGTTGGGTCTGGGAGCAGCATTATTGTCAGTCCACGACAGGTATGCATTAACATGTATGTGCCTCTTGAGTTAGAGCAGGTATTAGATTTGTGCAGGAAATAACCAACTCTCCCCATCCCTACATGGTAAATGGACTTGCATTTATATAGTGCTTTTGTAGTCTTCCGACCACTCAAAGCGCTTTACACTATATGTCATCATTCACCCATTCATACACACATTCATACACCTGATGGCAGAGGCTGCTAAGGTGCCAACCTTGCCCATCAGGATCTGATCTAAATACTTCACACACCGATGGCTATGCCTTTGGAAGCAAATTGTTTTACATCCACCCATCCTCTGCACATTCTTATTCACATTCAGTCAGTTACTAGGTAAATTAGTTTGCTGATACCTATGTTTCTTTATTACCTTGCAATATTTTGACTGTCAACAATCGGTATGTCATTGCATATTCATTTGTACTAATTCAGAGGGGAAATCCCATCCTGAAGTTTGTGAGGAGTGTCCCCTGGGAGTTTGGAGATGTTGTACCAGACTACGTCTTGGGACAGACGACTTGTGCTCTCTTCCTCAGGTGGGTTTTTGTGCCTCAAGAATAGTGTGTGTGTGTGTGTGTGTGTGTGTGTGTGTGTGTGTGTGTGTGTGTGTGTGTGTGTGTGTGTGTGTGTGTGAGAGAATGTATGTGAGATGACGACGCTGTGTTTGCATGTGTATGTAGAGAAGCAAACAATATTTATTAATTAATATTTGATGTGCAAAATGCCCCCTTTTTTTTTTCTTTTTTTTTTTTTCTCTCTCGTATGTTACTGTGATGCTGTTTTCTGGGCCTGGCTTAAAGTCTGAGATATCACAATCTCAATCCAAACTACATCCACGACCGTCTCAAACAGCTTGGACAGACTTTCACCCTGCGAGTGTTACTAGTACAAGTAGATGTGGTAAGTAAAAAGATGTTTTATAATCAAGTTAAATTAATTCAGTCAGACTCATTCTTTAAGGTCAATATCATTACTAATTTTCCCTTACAAAGTGCTGACAATTTTTTCTTCAAATACTAGACACTGTATGAGAGACTGGTTCAAAAAGTTTTGTCAGGACATCTACAGAGATGTCTATAGCCCCAAGTTCCATTTATAAAGCTTTAAGAAGTAATGTAGTTTTTCTCACTGACATTGGTTTTTCGTCACAGAAAGATCCTCATCATACGCTGAAGGAGCTGGCTCGCATCTGCATCATGGCTGACTGCACTCTCATCTTGGCTTGGAGGTAAGACCTTCAACAGATTGTCAAGAGGGCTGAACAGTTAGAAAAAGTGTGTAATCGAAAGATGAAGTCTGATATTCTGTTTTTTTGGGTTTGTAATGGGTATTTAATGTCTTTTCATTCTTCAAGAATCTTATTTTAATATTCAAGATATGTTGTTTTATTCTGGCCAGGATCAATGGATTTAAATTAGTCTTGTAGCCTAACTCTAGTTCATTTTCTTTTTTCCTGACAACAAACTAATACAAATGATTAAATAAACATAACTAATCATGTTGATTTGACAGTTCAGAGGAGGCAGGACGTTACCTGGAAACGTATAAGTCATATGAAAAGAAACCAGCAGATGTACTGAAGGAGCAAGTTGAAAAGAACTATCTGTCAAAGGTGTGTGGATTTGCCGTTTTCTATTTAGAGATCGTGAGGTCCATTGCTGTTTTTAATGTGATCAATTTGCCAATTTAGAAAATATAGAAGAAATTTTAACGTGATTGACCAATTTAAGGTTACGGATTGCCTGACCGCTGTGAAGTCCATTAACAAGACGGATGCCATTACTTTGCTGTCCACTTTCTCAGTGAGTACCACTACAACGGAAGTTCATCCTCAGATTGCTGCTGCTGACTTTATGGTGTACTCTGAATTAAACTTTTCATACTGAAATGATGAATTGCATGCTTTTTTTTCAGTCTGTAGAAGGAATCATCAATGCTTCTAAGGAAGACTTGGTTCTCTGTCCAGGCCTTGGTCCACAAAAAGTGAGTAAAAATACATGTGCACCATATATATATATATATATATATATACATATATATATACATACATACATACATACATACATACATACATACATACATACATACATACATATATACATACATACAGAAGGTAGATGGAACATTTCTTAAAATACCATTTTGACATGTTGTGTTTGCAGGCCCGACGACTCCATGATGTGCTACATAAACCCTTCCTCAAGTCGAAGACAAAAGATAGCTGAAATGCCTGAGATGCTCCTGAAAAGAACTCTATAAAGTTGGCTGTCATGTTGAGCAGCATGCAAACACGCATACGCTTAGACACTGATTATGCTCTTTATTGAGTTATGGTTTGATATCATGTCAATGTTATGTTAATTGTTGAATTCATTTAATGAAAATAAATATTTTTGTATTTTTGTATCCTGTAATCCTGTACTTTAATTATTTCGTAGTTACTTTGTTTTCAACGAGAAATAACCAGGGAGTGCTTAAGTGCCTTGCTTTTTCACAAGAACTAGGGATAATTGAAATATATAACACTGAAATTAAGCTTTTTGGTGGGAGAGAGTGGGGACGATACCATACCTTGGGCTGGCACTAAACTGCTGAATATGTTACAGATTTGGACTGTTTTACTGTATAATAACTCAAGTATACATTACTTGAATGACTAATGACTTTTGAATATGAAAAAAAGTAGTACAATTATTCTAAAAAAAGGAGTAATATAAAAGCAGTAGTCCTTGTTTTTAGCAACCCTTCTTTATGTGCTGAATAACAGTGGATCTTTCTGAAGAAGAGACCCAGAAGCTGTGCTGCCTTTAGGGACTCCTCCGAGATTCCCAATACCATATTCGGAAGTCAACCATGAGCTGAATATAAATACATTATATACAGTGTATGAAGTGTCACAATTGTACTTGCTTTTTAGTGCTTTGAAATAGATGTAAGATGACTACTTGGAAATAAAATTGGCTATGGTGGAAAAACGATAAAAGAGAAATACGATATTAATATGAGAACCAAACTAATATTAACACCAATTCAAAAATAAAACATTTAACGTGGAGTGTAAAACATTTGCTATACGCAGTTCCATAACCGCCATAACTTACATGATCGCCATAAAGAAAACTCGCTAGTCATGGTCATGTCCAAGTTTTTTTTTTTGGACTCCAATTCAATTCAATTTTGCTTTATTGGCATGACTGTCAGGTGAACAATATTGCCAAAGCGTCAATTCAATAATAAATAAAAATAAAAAAGAACAAAATAAAAACAAAAACATATATATACATATAAAAAATTCATTAAGCAAATTACAATATATAGATATTTAAAAAGAACATAAATGTAAATGGAAGAAAACAATAAAGAAGTAATTAATGTTTGTTGTGTCAATAAAACAAACAAATAAAAAACAATTAATAATATATTGCAATATCAAAGAATAAATGTAAAAAAAAACTTAAAAAAAATATGAAGTAGAGGAGTAAATAAAAGACAGAGTGTGAGTTACATCTATTATGTGTTGTGGTGGTTGTCTCTTATGCTGTAACATGCACTGACATATCCTGCAGCTTCTATGGCGATGACACTATTTTCTCCAAGTAGATTTTATTTTGGTCAGAGAGGGAATCAAAATCTTGGATTTTACATTTTAATTTTTGTAAAGAATTTTTTCCTAATTTCTTCATATGTTTATCGTATTTAACTAGACTAAACAAGTTAATGTCAAACATATACATTTCATATTACATAGCATACGAGTACAAACGGCACTCTGTCTTGTCCAAAACAGACGTGGCTCGGCGTTAACTAATTATATAACGCGGAAGTTATAAGAAAGTGAAACTATATATAGTTTAGCTATAGCTAACGTTATATATAGACAATTAATATTTTTTTTTTTCATTTCAAAAATTGATTTCGAACATGTAGAATACAAAACAAATTAAAAAAAATAAAGAAAAAGAATGATCATACCAACAAGTGGACAGTCACAAACAAGTAGTATTCACATACATTGAAAAGCATAAGAAAAATAAATTGTCAAACACTTTTACATTTTTTTTTTACATTTACATATTCGAAAAGGAGTGAGAATTTGTTCCTAATTTCTTCATATTATGTGCTACATTGTAGCAGGAAATATGACTCCATTATAACACTGATATTCATATTATGTGCTACATTGTAGCAGGAACTATGACTCCATTATAAACACTAATATTTCCGACAGCACTTGAAGGCACAGTAACTTATTCTGACGTCAAAACAGGAAGTACTCGTTTCCACGCCACAAGTTGAAGTGTTGTGATGATATTACCGCTCATTTCACAGCAACGTTAGTACACAGTTATTACTCTTTACCTACAGATACACCGGGTTATCGCTTGTTTCCCCAGGAAACCAAACAGCAGGTGATCCGACACAACTACCTTCAGACATGCAGATAGAGAAAGAGGATGAGGATGAAGCATCTGTTGAAGAGTATGTCGCACTGTCTAGTTTCACTGGAAGTGGCAGCGACCAGGTTGGTTGGAGACCCACACAGACACCAGGCAGTCATAATAACCGCACAGCATCACTGGATAGTTGAAGCATGCTGTTTTTTGTCCCTCAGCTTACTTTCAGTGTTGGGGACAGACTGCTGGTCCACGCCAAGCCTTCATCAGAGTGGTGGTGGGCAGAGCTGCATGGGGTCATAGGTTATGTCCCTGCAAGCTACCTGCAACAGGATGCTGCTGCTGCAGAGGAAGAGGAGGAGGAGGAGGACCCATGGCAAGATGAAGAATACTTCGGCAGTTATGGGACACTGGTAAGAGAGCCTGTAAAGCATCATACTGTTTGCATGTTACAACCTAACCGTCTACAAGTTGCACAATACAAGACTTTATACTGATTTGCAACCCTGCATGCAGCCATGCATTTCAGGATGATAGCTAATAAGATATAAGATAAGATATTACTTTATTAGTCCCGCAGTGGGGACATTTGCAGTGTACAGCAGCAAAGGGGATAGTGCAAAAAAAACAAGATGCATCAGCTAACACAGTAAAAAAGAGCTACACAAAGTGTAACAATATGAACCATTTAAATAGAAGGAAGTATAAAAATAGGAGCAGTATACACAGGATTTACAATAAACAGACTATTAACAAAATTGCACAAGTGGAAATTATATTGCACAGTGAGAATTAAATGAAATTCCACCTGAAAATATTGCACAGTATGAATTACACCTTAGTAGTAATAACAATAATGATATTGCACAGTATAGTGCAGTTATTGTCAGTTTTTGGTGTGTAAGTGTAAGTGGTCTACTGGGATTGATTTATACGTGTAAGAAGTTACAAACAGTCCCTTTAAATGTAAAAGGCTGCTGTTCAGCTATTTACTTTCAAACCATTGCAGGTCAGCATTTCCTTGAATGCACCACGCAGGAAGACGCATCAAAACAGGCCCTGCTGCATTACAATGAGGAAATTAATAGTTTATTTGCATCCTCATTATTTGTTACCTTAGCAACCAATTACTCTTCCTGGGGCAAAAACAAAAGCTGTGATGGATTACCTTTCAACCAAGTCTCCAAGTCTCTGCACAGTTTGTCATCCTGTACTGAAATAAATTGAAAACAACGGCTGCCTGGAAAGTAGAAAATTAAACCAAGTACTTGCGGCATGCTTTGAAAAAGTATGAACAATTTTGAGTTAAATGGGCAAAAAACTATGGAGGCCCAAAGTGTTCAATATTAAATAACACAGTATGAAATAAATATCCATACGAGTAATACAGATTTAATGTAACCATGAAGGGTCTGTCTGTTTTGATTTCACAACAGCATTTCCACTTTTTGTCACACAGTTTATCTTTCAGTTACAACACTTTGGGTCTCTAAAACATGCAAAACTGCCAATATCGTCTTGACAAAAACATGCGTCATGTCATATGTTGCACTGATTTACTACTCAAGTGGTCATCTGTTGTATTTTATTATTACTTTGTTTAATCACACAGAGGCTTCACTTGGAGATGTTGTCAGATAAGAGCCGCACTGAGGCGTACCGGCAGGTTATTCTCAGCAACAGCGCTTCCCTGAGGAATAAGGTGGTGATGGACCTCGGCTGTGGGACCGGCATCATCAGCCTGTTCTGCGCTCAGCTGGCACAACCTTCAGAGGTAAAGTCCAACTGCATGGCTGGTACTAGTAAGGAAGTTGCTCAAACACTGAGGTGGTTTCACACAAACACACAGGTTTCTGATGATGCAGTCAGTGTATGACAGTTTGGCTCAGATCTTGAGGTATATATTAACTTAAAAACATTCAGGGAATTAATTGGAGTTTTCTGTTCCTGTATCTGGCATGTGCATACACCTGTTCATATAAAGGTGTTAGTGGATGGACTGTTTATCAATGCAGCTGACCCAGAGATATCTTTTTTTTTTTAATTCCACACCTCCTCATTCCTCATCAAAACCTGGTGCCTGCATTACCTACAATTAAACTCGACCGCCGACAGTTCTGTTGGAGATTTGGGTGCGTTATTGTTTTAGGTGACTTAATTGATGAGGGCTGGAGTCTAGGGACATCAAGCATCAGACATGAGGCACCAGAATTAGGGACAGCGAGCCAGCTGATTCCACAAAAAAAAGGATTTTATTTGAAATGAACCTCCTTTTAACTGTATTAAATACAAAAAAAACGAGAGATGCATGACATAAAACAGCATTCACAGGCATGTACTCATTGTAATCATCTTAATTATCAAAGTCAGATAATATTTAAACACAAACAATATACCAGTCAAACACTGGAACTAGTCATAAAGTGAACAAAGAAACATTAAAGAATAACTCACTTTAGACACACTTGATGAGGATAAGGGAACAGGTCCGGTTGGTTCTCCTTCCCTCCTAGTTATAGGAGCACTGATAGAGGACAGATTGAGCTCACCTGGGCCTAGTTGGCTCCTCCCAGAGCTCGTCAGGGTTATGGCAGACATGGAACACTTTCTAACAGTTATGCTATTAGCAGCTCACGTAGCTCACGTACAACTTTTGTCACATATCAGAATCAGAAATACTTTATTGATCCCCAGGGGGAAATTTGGGCATTACAGTTGCTCTTTTATAGAAAATAGAAATAAAAGGAGTATGTAACATGTAAATGATGTACATAATGCTACAATACAAATAAAATATATCTAAAGAAATACGTACTAAAATTAAAAAAAGAAAATGAGAATATAAAAAATACGAAATATGTACAAATATTTGCATTAAGACGTGCAATACATAGCATTACCACAGTGCAAAAAAAAAGTAAATACAAAATGCTGAGAAGTGGGATCTATTAAGTGTGTTAAATATAAATGCCAGAATGGTATAAATAAAAAATGAATAATAATATATCTTATATTTAAATACTATATAATAATAAGTATGCAGTAGTACTCTCCAAGACCTGTGAACAGACTTTGTGTAAAATCAATGGAGTTTTTCTTTAACAACAACTTCTCAGCCCATCTAATTCCAATCATTGACACGTTTAACCCCAACATGTTTTTGAAATTAGACATTTGCTTAAAGTAACACTCATGGAAATTTGTACAATTGAATTTTTACTCAAATAATTCCCAAGAAAAATAGCCTGAAATGTGGAAAGTCAGAATCTCACACGTATTTGAAACATTGGTGTGGCTCTACTCCCATCTGCTGGACAAGGAGTGTTACTATATGGTACAAACAGCATGGTGCATACAGAAGTGTATTTGTGGTATTGTAGGTGTATGCTGTGGAGGCGAGCTCCATGGCGGAGTACACCAGACAGCTGGTGAAGCAGAACGGCTGTGAGGAGGTGGTCACGGTGCTCCAGGGACGAGCTGAGGAGATCGAGCTTCCTGAGCAGGTGGACGTCCTGGTGTCTGAGTGGATGGGGAACTGCCTGCTGGTAATAACGACACTACCATTGCTAATAATACAAGATGTTGTGTTAAGATTTAGATGCATTATCTGGAGCCCATCCTGCTCTTCAAACTCTACAACTCATTCTGTTTCTGTCTCTTTCCTCTGGTCCAGTTTGAGTTCATGGTGGAGTCGGTTCTGCTGGCCAGGGACCGCTGGCTTAAGGAAGGCGGTGTGATGTGGCCCTCATCTGCAGCCCTCACCCTGGTGCCATGTCAGGCCAACAGCTATTATGCAGAGAAGATGGCCTTCTGGGAGCAGCCCTATGGCCTGGACTTCACTCCTCTTCAGTAAGGGCCATTAGTCAGCTGTCATCATCCCCACTTGGTGTCCTTTCAAACAGTTCCTCCCTTTATTTCAGTTTTCCTCAATACATTAGTCTGTAAACCCTCTGCTCCTGAACTTGTTTTGAGTCACTGTTTTAGGTGACCTAATCAGAGAGGGCCGGTGATTAGGGACACTCAAGTATCGGACATGAGGTAACCGGAATTAGTGACAGAGAGACAGATATTGCCACCAAAAAGTGACTTAATTCTAGATTAATTTCCACCTTAACATCGAATGGTGTATCTGTGTTAAATATACAAACAAAGGGAGATGCATGACAAATAGCATTGCACATTGCATTTACTCATTGTAATCTTTATTATCAACTCAAAGCCAGATAAGACAAAACAACAAGACACAAACAATATTCCAGTTAAATATGGGAATTTGGTCATAAAGTGAACAGACGAAAGACATGGCATTATCAAAGTGATAAACTTTAAAGAAGAACTCACTTTAGACACACTGGATGAAGACAGGTGAAACAGGTCTGGCTGGTAGCAGGGCAAACAGAAAGGTTTTTCCTCTGCCCATCCTAGTTATAGAAGCACTGATCCTGTGGCTCCTCTCAGAGCTCATCAGGGTGATGGCACACTTTCTAACAGTCACCAAAAGAGGGTGCTGATTTAAGAGTAATTTATTCCCTCTATCTCTGATGGAATGGTTCAAGGTTTTCTGTCCTTTCATGGCGTATGTTAGTATAGAGACAGTTACCAGAATGGCTTCCTCAGGAAGGGGATGATTCAAACCGGGGAACAGCCTCAGGCATAAGCCTGATGGAGACAAAATAGCCAAAAAGATTTGATGAAGAAAGCATGGTGTACTGGAGTAGAGTTGTGCAACATATATGTACCAAACACAGGGAAACTGCATTAGTGGAGAATACAACTAAAGGATATTAAATAAGGGATAATGTACAGCGACCCACTAGCTGTACATTATCCCCCTTATTACACAGCTACTTCCTTAAAAAAAAATCAATAATTTGACACAGAAACGGTCTGCCAGAGCCCGACATCAGAACTGCGTCCATAGTAACAGTCTGCTATAAAGAAATAACAGATCGTAGAACGCCGTGATTGACCAATCAGAATCGAGTATTCAACAGAGCCATGTGATGAGATAGGGAAGTTTGTTACAACACCATAAACTGTGGCCTCAGCAATAACAAGACTATTTGAGGCTGCTGTTCTGTAAGGTGTTGCAGTTATTTTATCCACTTCCTACACTTTTATTACTTATTTAGTTATCCATATTTAGGTGGCCGTTGTGACCGCTAGTCACAGTTGTGACTAAATGCATCATAATCTATACTGTTTACCAATATTTCTATGCGAATTACAGAGTATACCACACACTGTATGGTTATATTAACTATGGCTTACACTCACAGAAATCATTGTTTAATTCTATTATATTTCTTAGTTATGTTATGTGTGCTATTTGTTCTTTTCCCTGTTTAGTTGTATATTATCCGTGGTAGCATACGCATTCCCCCGTGGTGTTGAATAACGTTTCATTCCCGCAGGCCCTTGGCACAGCAAGAGTTCTTCACCAAGCCCAAGTTCAGCCACCTCATTGAACCGGATGATTGCCTCACTGCTCCCTGTGACGTCCTGTGCCTGGACATGTACACTCTGCAAGTCAAAGACCTTGAGGTACAGAGTGTGCTGCTTTTCTATTACGCATGGCTCTACCCAACACAGATTGCATTTTTTTTATCTAATAGAGAGCCTTGTGTTTCATTTCTCAGGAAATAAAGGGTCAGTTTCATTTTGATGTGGAGAAGTCTGGGGTTTTTCATGGATTCACTGCCTGGTTCACCGTTCATTTTGAAAGCCTGGAGACGGGAGGTGCAACAGTGGAGCTAAACACCGGACCTAACTCTGAGTAAAACAGAAAAAACACTCATAAAGAAGTATAGTTTTTCCACTAACAGCAGTGCTCCTGAGCCCTTACAACTGTTTTTAACGGCCCAAACAGATCATTCAAATAATTTAAAAAAAATGTCTGAGTATATCTCTGTTACAGGCTGCCAATAATGTTGTAATACTCTTAAATCTTAGTGTCAAAAACCGCAATGCATTACAATATTAAGTACTGTTTTCTCTTCAGGCCAACACACTGGAAGCAGACTCTGTTCATGCTGGACAGGCCCGTTAGTGTGTGTGCTGGAGACTCCATCGGTGGAACCATTCTCCTGCGCAGGAACCCCGTCTGGAGACGCCACATGACCGTCACCCTGCACTGGAGCATCAACAGCAGCACAGAGAACTGCCAGGCAAACATTTTATCTTCACTTTGTACTTTGATTTATTAACTATGTCCATAAAGTGGTGGTCGATTGCTTTATTCTCTTTTACAGCCTTTTGGTTACATTTGTGACTCTCATGCAGTGGGACTACATACATCAGCCACCCAAGAGTCCCAACTTGAGTTGTTTCATTTTCTCTCTGTCCATAGGTCGGGACAAAGAGTTTCCCCATGTGGAGGTGACAGATTCTCCATCAGCGGTGGAAATCCACAGGAAAACAGTCGAATATGTCTTCCGTTGAGTTTAGGGTCAGTGAGGTTTCAGCTGTGAGCTGCTGCTGACTTGGAATGAAGTGTGACGGTCAAAGGAGGCTCATCTGACAGGACATGTAGTCCTACAGGCCCAGGTGATACATAGAGCACGCTAGAAACCATGTCATAGGAGCAGATTAACAAAGAAGAAGTTACATGCTAGGAATGAACTGTGGAGCATCACTGTAACTTTGACTAGCTAAGTGGCTTTATAGAAGACAATGACTGATAACTGAAACAACAAACTGTTTTGAACAGATATTTGTTGTCTCATGGTGCAACAAAAGAAACGGTTTCAGTCCTCCACACTATGTTTTTATGTCTATTTTTACTCTATGTGCATATTGTTTTACAATACGCATTTACATTGTAATTTGTTCAAGTGCTATACATGCCAACAGGCTTGTATTGGTTTAAGAAAACAACATCAACCATGAATATAATGGTTAGGGCTGGGCGATATGGCCAAAATCTTCTATCCCGATATCGTTTCATATCTCGATAATGATCTATATCATGATATAGCATGTTTTCTGATAATTCAATAAATAAATAGTCAATATGAAATGACCACATAGTGAAGCCTATTTTACTCCTGTATGAATTAAATACTTGACAAATGAAACGTACAGAGTATTTTCTCAATTTAAGAACTGGAGTGCAAAATGAACATAGTGAAATTATGGAGAAAAAATAAATAAATATAGGCCCCTAGCCTATATCGAGATAGAAACAATGTCATTTTTCTATCATTTTGATGCTATATATTGTAGGGCTGACCCGAATGCTTCGAAGCTTTGACAGCTGCCGCGATATTCAAACTTCAAATCACTATTAGAATGCTTTGTTTTGGGTTTTTTTATACATATATTAGTATGTTATAATAATGTAGAAATCCCAAAATAGACCATGAAATAAGTAATAATCCCACAATTAATATTCAACATGAATTATTATTAGTTATTCTCAGACAGATATCGCTGTTTGTTGTGTGTAGAGGTGTGAATGTGTGCAGTAGAGCGGCAGCTTCAAAGCCCAAAAAATGGTATTTGGGACAGCCCTAATTCTGTATATAGTCAAATTGCCCAGCCCTAATAATGGTTAGAGATATTTTTCTCTATTTAAAGTGAACGATGTACGCCACTGAAATGTTAAATTACAAGTGTTAATTAGCCTTATGAGCTAAAATTAGCATTAAATAACAACATTACAAAGATAATCATTCACAATAAATTAACAATTCTAAACAAGATAACTGTACAATTAGTAAACTTGTGTTGATATACATCACAACAGTATTTTTGGAGTTATTCAACTACATATTAGCTCTTTGTCCCTTTTTCCAATCATGTGTAAACTTGTAACGTTTCATTAGTTCTGTTGGTTTTTGCTTTTCTTTCTGAAAATTACATCAACATGACACTACCGTCCTGCAGTTGTTATTAAGTGCTGTGGCAGAACTGTTGCAACATGTGTCTCAGTTAAAGAGCATTTGTTTTGTCTAGATGCACTCCCTGTTGGTCATGGCTCTGTTTTAATCTTTGCTTTTGCTCTGGAGCGTGTGTTGACCTCCGAGGATAAAGGCTGTGTGGGTGAGGACTCAGGAGGAGGAGAAGGAGGAGGAGGCCTGGAGAGTGGGACAAACTGGGGAGGTTTAACAACTTTGTCTTTCACCTCCTTTACCACACTTTTATCCCTTTTCTGCCTCAAGTGTTTATCACAGTGGTTCACAAACGTATCCAGCTTGACAAAGGTCTTGTTGCACACTTTGCAGTGATAAGGCCGCTGTCCTTTGTTGAGGCGGATGTGCAGCCTGATGTATGATGATCGTACGAAAGTGCGGCAGCAGACGCCGCAGTTCAGATCCTCGGGGCTACTCTGCATCTTCTGGGGCTGGTTGGGTGCTGGTGGTGCCGCCTCTGGTTTGGCATGCCCGGACGACTCTTCGGCCTTGTGAGAGAGCAGGAGCGACAGAGAGCGAAAACCCTCGCCACACTGCTCGCACCTGTACGACCTCTCCCCCGTGTGGAGACGAACGTGTGCCAGGAGCCCGGCCTTCTGCGTGAACGACTTGTCACAGAAGGTGCACTTGAAGGGCTTCTCGCCCGTGTGGAGCCGGCGGTGGGTCTTCAGATGCGAGGCGCGGCCGAAGGTCTTGCCACACTCCGGGCATTTGAATGGCCTGTCCCCGCTGTGGATTAACTTGTGCGCCATCAGGTGGGAGGACTGATGGAAGTACTTGCCACAGGTGCTGCATCTGAACTTCCTCTCCTTGTTGTGAGAGGCGAGGTGAAGGGTCAGGTGGGCGGAGGAGATGAAGGTTTTGGAGCACAGGCTGCAGCTGTGAGGGTCCAGGCGGATGCGGCGGTGGGGACGCCGCCGCCCGTTGGAGAGGCTGCTGCTGCCCGCCTGGCAGGATTGACACTTGGAAGGAGCGGCCGCTTTGTGCACACGCTGCTGTTTAGGAGGGGCTGAATCAGAGTCAGACTGGGGCAGGATGCATCCACAGTCTGAGCAGCAGTTCGCAGTCTGTTGGTCTTTCTCACTGCTTTTATCCAACATGGTGCATTCTTTGACACATCATAAGGA
>CAKAOH010022397.1:0-23268 GCA_916701665.1 Sebastiscus tertius
TCTCTCTGTCCATCCTCCGAGGTCTGTTTCCGGTGGCAGTATGTTTACATTGTCCTTAAGATACTGGGAATGTTGAAGAGCTCTGCGTTATGTCATATATTCCAAAGATATAAACCCAACACTTGCTTATCCTCCCATTAGTATTACCGGTATACATGTTATTTATCATTATGTATGACTAAATCATTAAACAACACAGAGCTTCAACCAAGCAACCTGAGAGACAGATATCTGTTTCATGCATACTCTTAAGGTAACACGGTGGTAGTATTGGTAGCAATATTTTAGTTTTCTTCTTATTTTCATTGTTGCATGATTAAACATGTTAATAAAAGTCTGTCTCCATTGTTCACATAATCAGCAGTGACTCAGATGTTGCTGCCATATTAAGACAGTTAGAGCTTATTTTGATTCCCAGAATAGATCCTAACCTTTCTCTTCATCATTCCCAAACGAGCAGCTTTGGCATCCAGGGCGGCATATGTGACCCACAGGCCTGTGGACACATGCTGGACGAAGCACATGGACTCTCCATACTTAATCTCTGGAATGCCCATCCCCTCAACGTCACGCTTCTGAGCCACCTCCACCTTATCCTGCTCAGGGGGAACCAGGAGGGAGAGAGGGGTGGTTGGGAGAAAATCATAGAGAGGTCAATGAGAGAAGAAATCATAGCATCATAAGAGGTGGACAGAAACCAAAATGTTAATTCTGACCTTTGTAGCACGGAAGCAGAAAGCGGATAGTTTGGTGTTGGCCTTCTCTGGGTCGACCACCAACAGAACCTTCTCCTCATCCATACACAGGTACCGGCCTGTGGTGATGTGGCGAATACGGAAAGACTGCCCCCACTTCATGTGGCTACCGCTCCAGCTGCCAGAAGAAAGCAGAAAAAAACGATATATTATCAAAAAGCCGACGTCTTTGAATTATTACAATACCATTATATTACCTACAATGAACAAAAATATAAATGCGACAAACACATTTATTAAAATCCATGATTAAACAGCATGATTATTTCACAGATGGGCATAGGGCTGATCACAATAAAAGCTTATGATAGTGAATGTTCATTTCACTAAAAAAGCCGTCTCCAATGTCGTTCCCGAGAATTTGGCAGTACATCTAACGGGCCTCACAACCACAGACTAGGTGTCACCACACCAGCCCAGGACTAGGCCTGTCACAAAAGTTACGATATCGACTTATCGTACGATATATGGACGTGACCTCGATCATTTTTACGCTATCGACTTATCGTACGATATATGAACATGACCTTGATAATTTTTACGTTATTGACTTATCGTACGACATATGGACATGGCCTTGATCATTTTTACGTTATCGTTTTATCGTACGATATACGGACACGACCTTGATCATTTTTACGTTATCGTCTTATCGTACGATATATGGACATGACAGTGATTATTTTTACGTTATTTACTTATCGTACGATACAGTATGTGGACATGACAGTGATTATTTTTACGTTATTTACTTATCGTACGATATATGGACATAACCTCGACCATTTTTACATTATTGACTTATCGTACGATACAGTATATGGACATGACCTCGATAATTTTTACGTTATCGACTTCTCGTATGGCATATAGACATGACCTCGACTATTTTTAAGTTATCGACTTATCGTACAATATATGGACATGACCTCGATCATTTTTACGTAATCGACTTTTGTTTCATCTCGTGAAAAATGGGAGCAAAAACAAAAGTGTTGTGTTTAATTTTTTTGTTCCAACCCAATATGTCAGTGTCACGTTTTGTCTCGCCAAGGAGTGAATAAGGTGCAGTATCAGCAGGGGCCAACATATTCACTTAGTTAGGTTTAGGAAAAACATAGCTATGTACAATACGTATGGAAACGACGTAACATAAGTGCGGAAAACACGTCACAAACGCCACTGAAAAACATGTGATACACTTCACTTATGTAACTTACAAAACACAACACCAGTCTCCAACACCGGCCTCCTGGTTGAAAGTCCTGTGTTTGTTGGACCCATCCACCTCACTTCTTTCTCACTTTTTTTTCTAAGTCACTAGCTCCACCTTGCGCATTAACCTGTCATTCATACGCCTTTTCGTGTGACCAGGCTGTTTCGTTCAGTGTAAATAAAGGCAAAATGCCATAAAGAAAAAACTACCAAAACTGTTGAAGTAAGAAGTTATGCCAATAATGCTTATGTTTACTCAGCAATTGCTCAGTTTCAATAACTCTATAGGGAAAGAAAATACTCTACACCATAGATTTATCACACACAAAACATTCTGTCAACAAGCATATCTGGCACAGATTTAAATGTCTTCTGTAAATGCCTTGAGGGGACAATCACCTGATTCTGAGAGGCTCCAACCTCCACAGGGATCGAGCCTGACTGCACACAGCACCGCCTTCATAGTGAGCCATCCTGTGGTAGGGTCAGGGCAGAGACACATACAATAATGTGGTACCAGATTAACAAGATATGTTGCTGCTCGGTAGCACTCTGCATCCTCTTCCTCTCACCTGCGCTTTTCCTCTCCTTCCTCTGGCGTGGAGATGGCCAGACACTCGTCCATGTGGCCGTGGAACAGCCTGAGAACGTGACCTCCTGTCAGATACCCTGAGAGGAGGAATACACACCACAATGAGCGTGGAAATGTCTCTTTATGCTATGTAAAGTGTACACTACATGATTTCTGATCGCACCCAATATCATGCCCAAATTTTCTGCACGCTCGCAGTTGATATTTTAAAATACAACTATAAAACATGTAATTTTCTACGTATATTAGTGCGTACATGTGTGTATATAATTTGCGCGGGCTGCACAACATTAGTGGCTGTAATGCAAAATGTGTAAAGCAGGTTTGTACCCTCAGCTAGTTCGCATCCTGAGGTAATTGGATTCATGTTCCACAGAGTCTGCATGAAGGAGGCATCCACCATCAGATCCCCACTGGCGTAGGACAGGTGCTGTGGACAGAGGACAAGAAGAAGGGGTGGGGGAGGTTGAGCTTAGCACAGTTTATACATGTCTAAATCTTCCATTGTGTAACAGCAAAGTGGATGGAGTATGAGGAGTCTTACCAGGTATCTCTCAGAAGACACACTGACAAGGATGAGGTCGTCACCCACCCTGACCTTTTCACCTTCTGACCTCTGCTTGGAGGCTGGGTGAATGGTCCACCAACATGCCTCACCTGCAAGAAGAAGAGGAACAAACAACTTCTTAAGTTTCCCCACAGAGATTGAGACGCGCAACTGATATTCACTCAAAGTGTATTGAAACAAAAACCATTGCCTTTTCACCTACATGCATACTGTTCCCTCACTGTAACAGTTATCATAACAATGTTTCTCAGCCAAGCTACAAAGTGAAAGAAATGTACTGCCATAGAAGATATGCTGACTCCATTTATGTCAATAGTTCCAGATGGCCAACTCAGCAAAATTAAAAAAAACCTATTAGTCTCACAAAATAAAACAATTTAACAAAACTATTAGAGGTTAATGAGTTTCAGTAATCAGTGAAATGCAGGCTTAGAAAAGAGCTTGAGGATTTTCAAGTTTGGTTTTACCAGTGGAATCTTCTTGTAAGCCTACGTCAAAGGCCAGCTTGTCCGTGAGTGACCGAGACGTAGTCAAACAGCTCAGGTACTGGGGAGAAAGGTGTTATTCAGGACATAACTACAACTTAACCAAACCATCCTTTGTTCAGTTAGTTTTATTATTTTCTTCAAACTCAACTCTGGATGTAGTCTTACCATGCCTGAGTGGTAGTGTCTCAGAAGGATGGCGTGACCGTACAGTAAGGTACGATGACCTCCACCTTGGGACGACTGGAGGGGAAGAAGAGAGAGAGAGATATTTAACAGACCAGCCTGTCAAGACTGACTTCTTCAAATACACCTTGATCAGACAGGGAGGAAACAAGGATATATTTTAGAAGGTCCAGAGGTCAGAGGACCAAACTGTCAATAACTGTAATCATAACATGTCATCATACGGAAGCACTGAGAGGCAAGTGAGAAAAAAACATTCTGGTGATCCAGTTTCTAAGTCATTTCAACCACAAGAGGCTGAAGTGCACCACTACCCCGTCTTCTAAATAGGACTAAAAGCATTCATGTTTTCTTCCAGGTGAGTTTTAATTTCTCCATACACTCTAAACACACGGGACATACACCGATCAGCCATAACATTATGACCACCTGCCTAATATTGAGTAGATCCCCCTTTTGACGCCAAAACAGCCATGACCCGTCGAGGCATGTACTCCACTAGACCTCTGAAGGTACGCTGTGGTATCTGGCACCAAGCCGTAGCAGATCCTTTAAGTCCTGTAAGTTGCGAGGTGGGGCCTCCATGTATCCACATGATGTAAAAGAAAACATGACTCATCAGATCAGGCCACCTTCTTCCATTGCTCCGTGGTCCAGTTCTGATGCTCACGTGTCCATTGTAGGCGCTATTGGCGGTGGACACGGGTCAGCATGGGCACCCTAACCGGTCTGCAGCTACGCAGTCCCATACGCAACAAACTGAGATGCGCTGTGTGTTCTGACACCTTTATATCGGACGCAGCATTAACTTTTTCAGCAATTTGAGCTCCAGTAGCTCTTCTTTGGATCGGACAACACGGGCAAGCATTCGCTCCCCACGTGCCTCAATGAGCCTCGGGTCTGATCCTGTCGCGGTTCACCGGTTTTCCTTCCTTGGACCACTTTTGGTAGGTCCTGACCACTGCAGACCGGGAACATCCCACAAGAGCTGCAGTTCTGGAGATGCTCTGACCCAGTCGTCTAGCCATCACAGTTTGGTCCTTGTCAAAGTCACTCACATCCTTACGCTTGACCATTTTTTCTGCTTCCAACACAAAGTTCAAAACGTTCACTTGCTGTCTAATATATCCCCCCCACTGCCAGGTGCCATTGTAACGAGATAATGAATGTTATTCACTTCACCTGTCAGTGGTCATAATGTTATGGCGGAACTTTTATTCCACCTGTTTTCACAGATGAAAAACATTTCAGGAACATAGAAATATAATTATCCTGGTAAAAGCTTTTTTGACCTGTTCTTAAGTCATAATTACAGGAGAGAAAACAATTTAGATCAGGCTTAGAGAATGGATCAGCAGCATTTTTTTCTCATTTCCTCTCAGGGCTTCCCTGTCATCATCAACTTGACACTCTGTGTGTTGAGACTGTAATTTATAATTCTATGTTGTAGGTAGCACTGTATGTCGAATTTAACATTGCTTAATATTAATATTACTGTATATGCTGCATATGATTTGTGAACATAGAGACTGTTCGCTTCAAGTATATCCTTTGGGGACCAATAAAACATATCTCCTCTCGTTTTATTTTAGAGATGGAGATACAGGAACGATTAGAATGGGACGGATGAGACGGATGGGCGAAGTGAATGGAAACAATTGTGGCAATGTACAACTTGAGTGTGTGTCAAAGGTGTATCATTGCAACATCCCTGAAAAACAATACTTTAGTGAGTCATTGGTGTACAATCATTATGAAGCAATATTAACTAACAGCTCCACATCACTGAACGATGACTTTTTCTCAAAACAAATACTGTACAGAACATGTTGGGGTCCATTCTTATGCAAATACAAGAAAATAACAACAAGAGCCATGTCAATAGTGAAGCAGTGTAGAGATCTTGCTGAAACTGGGACGATGCTATGCTATAAATCATAATTCTTAGAGAAAGGTATCACAATGATGTGACTGACAAAGCAAAACAAACTTTGAATCCAGTCAACACAGATTATAATCTCATAAAAAAGGCAAACATGACATCAATCCATCCTACCTTTCTCAACATCCAGCAAGGATACAACAAGAAAACACAGTTACTGCAACAGTTATAGATAGATAAGCTAAAACAAGTATTTAGTTGAGCCTACGGGGAGATAATGCTAAGCCTTTTCTGTAGGGTTAAGCACCCATAATCCACCAGGATGAGTGAGGGGCAGGTATGTCAAGTGGTAGCACTGTACCATTAGCTTTGGTCTGCATTAGCGCTAGGCTTGGTTAGGACAGGTGGTGGTGGCAGTGTGTGATTTTGTGTGTGTGTGTGTGTTAAGAGGCCAGTCCAGAGCTCTGGGGGGTGTCCGGTTTCCCCATTCACCCCCTGACACAGGTGGGTGGGACCCTCCACTGGGCTCCTTTTCTCATCCTCCTGCTCACCATTAGAAAGGCCTGGCTCATCCACATTTTCCAACGCCTGCGAGGCCAGGAACTGACCAAACTAGCCACGATAGTGCAACTAATAAAATGCTGCAATAGAGAGCCTCCCTTGAGTTCCATTAGCCTCAGCCAGACCAGGCTTCTTTCATCTATCTTTCAAAAAAGCTGAGCAACTGTGTTTTCTGTCCACATTCGCAGCTAAATCAGTCTCTACTATTGTACATGCTAGCTGATGTTTTGAGAGCATACCTGTGACTAAGATTCACAGCAGCTGTAGTTAAATGCTAACAAAATATTTGGGTAAAACTTTATCATCATCATTTATAAATGGTAAATTAATAGTTAATTACACGTAGTTATTCTACTGTTAACAAACAACTAAATGCTGATTAATCATGTTTACTTATTCATAGCAATGGTATAATTTGTCATTTGTCGCACACATTATAACATTTTATATTCTATATTATCAGTATTTGTTAATGACTACAAAAACATTTGTAAACCTTTAAGAAATTGTTTGTAAAACATCTATAAACATTACATAGATAGATATTTGTAACACTTTGTTAATGGTTAATAATCGGTTTATAAACCGTCTATAAGCATTATTTGGATAGCTATTATAAAGTTGCAACTGATGATTATAATACCTTAAAAAAAAAACTTAAAGCGTAAAGCGTCTATAAACATTATTTAAATAAATAGTTATTATTTTGTCAATGGTTGATAATTGGTTTCTGGTCTATCTATCTATGTAATGTTTATAGATGTTTTACAAACAATTTCTTAAAGGTTTACAAATCATTTAGCAATCACTAATAAATACTCAAAATAATATACACAATTTTATAATGTGTGCAACAATAAACTGATAATACTTTACTAATGTAATCAGAATGTAATTGTTATTGTCTCATATCAGCTAGGATACAAATTTAGAAACTAATTATTTGATATTACACAAACTAATGATGAAATTATAGCATTACTAATAATCATTAAACATTATTAATGATCATTTCACTGTTAACAGTAAAAGAACTATTAACAAAGTTTAATTAAATATCAGTTTATTATTTAAAAATGATGGGTATTAGAAAGTGTTACCAATATTTGCTTTTTCATCTGACGTTTTACAACAAGGTGCTTAAATTTTGTCTAAACAGGTATACAAAGTTAGCTAGAGTATGGACACAAAGCACATCAACATGCTTTTTAAGTGATTAAAGAAATATTGGAAAATAGTTGAGAACTGAAAGCTAGTGGAACCGATGTTAGCTACTGATCAAATGCAATACATTGGTGCACCTACTTTCCCCTTGACTTGCTTCAGATACCTTGACAACCCCAGAGGATGGGCATCAATGTTTTGCATTAAATTGTAGTTGTAACAAAGGCCAGAAAAGGGAGTTGATGGATTTCCCACTAAATGATTGTTGAATGTTGATGCAATATTGAGCCTATAAAAGCTTGCTCGCTGATTCAGAGGGACTTGCATCAAAAATAGATTTCTAGATGGCTGCAAACATATCAGAAAGATGTGATATCACCTATGTTTGGCTCTACTGGAAAATAAAAATACCATTAAACTTACAGTATATATTGTGTGGATTTCCATGTTTTTAAAGTAAGCCAAGTTAGGTGAGGCTCGTCTAATTAGAGTTATTTTTTACAGCAGTGTGAAAACACGTTCTGTATAAAAAGGGGAACAGAAATTAGCTTGACATCATCAAAGACTAACAAAGAACAATGTGTTGAAACAAAAGGAACGACATCAAGCAAGGCGAGGTACCGTAATATTTATGATGAAGGGCATGAGGATAAATGTGCTGGTGATATCTCTGCATGAAATGCAAATGAATGACACATTGTGACACCTTGCTAGATCTGCTTGCTATTGTAGGGTAGCTAGCTGTACTTATTAGAAAAAAGTACATAAAATAATCTTCACTACAGAATTCATACTAGCTTTTAAACTGCAGATCCAGTCAATTTCTATCCAATGTTTCCAATAAAGTTTTTTTTCAGATCTTTCCAGTATAAGTTAGTATCACTATAAAAGATGAATCTCAAGACAATGGGGCTTGTTTACTTGGACCCCATCAGTTACTGTAGCTAGAAATTAATGAGAGGCGTACAGAGCGATCACCCCCTCAGAAGGAGGGCCAAACAGATATGAATCAAGACGTGTGAATGATACAACAGCACTATTTCATTGCCTATTGGGCAACAGGACAGGAAACGAGGACAGTTGCCAGGTTGGTGGAGACACACGTTACAGGACAACAGACATATTAACAGACATACCCATTGGTCCAAATCGACTGCCTGCTTGGCAGAGAGCAAGAAGGGAAGGGGAGGGGAGGGGTTGTCAGATAACAAATAAAAAAATCATAATAAAATAAAAGCAAAGAGTCCATCTATGGTGCTCATATAGACTGAAGGAGCATTATGTACAGCAGTGGTTCTCAACCTCTTTCATGTCAAGGACCCCTAAACATTAGGTCACGGACCCCCATTTGATAAGATTTCGCTTCAGGGACCTCCATCTGAAAAGTTGTTAGATATGATTAAGACCAAAATTCTATAGTTGTCGACTACAATTGAGGAGATAAGCATGGAGGAAGTGAACCCTATGATCAGAAGAGTCACTCTTAAGACTCTTATTCACTTTGGGCTCACTAATACAGTGAATGAAAGAGTGAAATGAAACTATTCTCATTTTTCTGGGGACCCCGTGGAACTCCCTTCAAAGACCACTGAGGGTCCCTGGACCCCTGGTTGAGAACCACTGATGTACAGTATTATTGATGATGGAAAAACGCGCAATCTGCGATCATCCATATTTAAACAAGAAAGTAGTCCCACTAAAAAAAAAAAACTAAAAAAAACACTAATACATGGACTAACGGGTCGGTGCTGGTACAGGTTTGAGTACTGTTCGTAAATATAATGATGAAAACAGGCATATATTTCAAATTATGATCAGTTGATGAAACACATAAAACCCTTATTTATCATCTAAGGCAAAATCTTGTATGTATACCTTGAAACCGTAATATATTATAATAACAGTGGAATAAAAAATGTGTTACAAATATGAGCTTTATACCTTGGGTAAGCAGATTAAAACTGATTAAAATGATCTGTAGGAAATATGCTTGGTTGCCCCATTACTCACAGTCACATGAGAGGATCAATAAAAATGTATAAATCTGAGTCCATTACAGAGACTGATCTGGCACCTTTAAAGCCTATTTATTTGTGCTTTAGAACGTTAACGCCGTGAAACAATGAGAAAATAACTGTTTTTCTCTCATTCACAGCACCACCGCTCTACGTCTCTCTTTGTATTCTACCGCTCGCCCTCTCAGCTCGCTCACACAGTCTTTCTCGCTTTTTCTTACTATCATTTCTTTAAACGAGTCAGGAAGCCGACAACAGAGCCTAACTTTACTTTCAATGTTATCACAGAAAAAGAAATGTTCTCCCCTCGTCCTAAAACGGTCCTACTACTATACTAAAGTATTTCCCTGTTTATGAATGAAGTGGTACACGAGTTGAAGCCTTTTTTCGGGGTAAAAAGGCCCCATAAAATGTCCCCAGAACTAAATTTAGACCCTGGTCACTGCAGTCCAAACGCAAAGAGTTCCTCAAAAGGTTCTTAGTTCCGGGGGGGAAAGTTCCTGTGGTCGAAACGGGGTTTTTGTTGCAATATTGGACGTACAGATTATGTTGGTGCTCATTTTCTCATGTAACTCAGAGTAAGAAAGCAAAGCTGCATATTTCTAAAGATGTCACAGTGTTCCTCTCAGTAAAAGGTATTGAGGAATCGTAAACTAAAAGAAAATTGTATGCTTATGCAAATCTGTCAACAAAATCAGATCTCGAATCTACATCCGCAATCCTAATTGAAATAGAAGAATTCAGTCCTGTGACAGAGAGAGAGGGACAGGAGATAGGCACAGTAGAATACATAGTGAAATGAAAGATACATATTTTAGCAGTCTGAGATATACTTTCTACCAAAGTACATTTCTCTATTTGTCATTCATCAGCCATTTCTTTATTCCTGTTTTTGAGTCCTACCTCGGTCATCTCCACTGTGTTGGCCAACATCTCCTGCAGAGCGCGGACCGACAGGGACTGCGTCAGAATGAAGCCACATATGGCCAGGTCCGGGGGCACATTCTGCAGCACAGAGATAAGACAAAGTTGATAAAAACGAGGTTACACACAGTACAGGACAAAACAAAAAGGGAGGAAGGGAGGGTGCCAGCATCTTACCTGAGCGTTGGATGTGGGTTCCAGGAAGCAGAGACGGTTCCCGAAGCCCTCGCAGGACAGACACAGCTTAATCTGCTCCCCCTTCATGACGGAGGCAGTGCACTGCAGAACGATCTGGTCATCCTGCACCCAATACACAAACAGACACTTTTATTCACTGGCCTTTCATTTTTAGGACACATCATGTTACGTTCCCACCACTAAGTTCAACCACACACTTATTTCTCTTTCATTTTAGCAGCTGCTCATCCCTGATGATATGCCAGCTTTTTCTTATTTTAGCACACATTGTTTTGTGTTTTTATAGCACTTCTTGAAAAAAACTGGCTTGGCTTGACATTTGGTGCAGGCATTGTTGTGTACAATACTGACCTTTTATTGACTAAAGTGACATGTTTCATAAGGAGTACAGAAGAGGAACACTTGCCTACAGCACATAATAGAAGAAAACAGAGATAAATAAAAAGAGGCACTTTCTGTATAGTACACAATGACTACAAATATACAACTCGTTAATGGTTGCTCTTTATTTTCAAATGCATTTGCTTTAACCTTTTAGTTCTATTTAGATCATCATACTCACTTAGACACACTCAACACGTTTTTATTTGAGCCTGTACTTTTTAAAGAAATTGGGAGACGTGCTTTTAAAGTTCTTATTGATAAGATTTTATGTAGACGAATATTTAAAAAAAATAATAATAATACATCCACAGAGCTTTTAGAAAGGTGCCAAATAAAAGTGTGGCTTTTCCTCAAAAGAATTATTATGACTGTAAATGAATCATTTGGCGGGTCCAAAATGAATGTTTTGTTCATCTCTGTGGAAGATATCTGACGTTTGGTTCTCACTTCTAACAAGGCTTGTGAGCCAATAGTATAACAATAGTGGTATCACATGGTATCTCTGAGTCATCAGTTAGTGAGGAAAAAACTGCTGAGATTGACGGTAAGTGCATGGCAACGACTTGTTGTGAAGTAAATGTAATGGAACGGAGGAGGGAGAATGCGACATCTAGTGGCTGAATGTTATCAATGTTATCAATAGCACCTTTAAATCTAAAGCACCATGAAACTGGATCAGCTCACTCAGATCTATCACTTCTTTACTTTCTTCTTAATGCATTCACCTCAAATGCTCTTTTTTGATTGTATTTACCTTCATTTTAGCTTATAGGCAGGTAAACTTAGTGCTTTTGACATACTGTTATTTCGTCTGGCAGTATTAACTTATTTTATCTTTCGTTAGATTTGTGTAGATGACCCTTGTAACAGATATGTAGTGTTTTGTGTCACTTGGATCATTTCATTTTATTACTATTACTATTAATTATGTATTTATTTTTGTTTAAATGTCTGTTAACTTCCATGTTTTTGTGTCTTGAAAATGAGATGCTGCATCTAAAAGGGGTTTATCCTTAAATTCAAATTTGAAATAAATAAATAAAATTAATGTGTTTTATCCTATTTACTATAAACCATTACCTTTTTTTCATTGCTGAATGCATTTTCTTACATTTATTTCCAAACTGTACGGACCATCAATTAGCAAACTTACTTTAGCTATGTTCTCCATCACAGTGAACATTAAGTCTACATTCAATTCTGACAAAGTTGTGTTATTGTAACGTAAGGCAGTGATGACTTTTCAAATTGATTTGCACTTAAACTCCACTGCCATACAACAATGAAAGAACTTAGGCATATGATGCTCACTGTGATGGATTACACAACTAAAGCAACAGTTGGCTAAATTCATGTTCATTGAATACAGAAAATGAAAACCTATGGCTACCTGCAAAGTATAAAAAATGCATCAAAAAATCTGAAATTCAAAGTTTTGTAAAACATTGAGCAGTAACACAAATTGTGGTTATGAAGCAAAAACTGGCCACAAACAGCTCCTCTCAGTAAAAGCCGGTACAATAGCTAACAGCTAACGCTAACAGACAGTAATTTGTTGCTCCTCGTCAAAGCCCGGACCCTCCTGAGACTGGTGTAAATACAGCGATAAACACCCCCCCCCTGTGAAACCCACACCTGACTCTCAAGATTCTCAGCTGTTCCTTCGACTCAGTCGTTACGCAAGTGGATCCGTCACTTAACCACACTGATATTCCTCTCTACGGTTCTGGACAGATTCCTGACTTTTCTCCCCTCTCACCTAACATCTCGTGAATCATTCTGTCTTCTCGTTCTTGACCCGCACACTGTCTCGCCCCGGTGATTCAGCACCGTCGATGTGCCATGACTTATAGTGTTTAGGAGGATACGCAGGCACTTCAAAGCGAGGCCGAGGGGCAACGCAGGAGTTTGCATGTCTATGTTTATGGCACGCAGTAGGAAAATGGAAAGTGATGCAGATCAGTGACCTCATAACATCTACTCCTCTCTTATACCCAGAGGCCTCTAGTGTTTCTTTGGCTGAAGAGTGTCCCTTCTTCCCTTTGGCTGGGCTATCATCTATCTCTCTTCAGCCTTGAAATGTCTCCTCTGTCCTGTCCTGTCCTCGTGTTCCCTGCTTTGCACTCTGGAAAGTGGAGCAACGTGCCCTCTCTCCTTCACTGCAGACATGAGCAAACAGGACTTTTGAGCAAAATCTGTAAATCTCTGAGCTAATGTGCAAAAGAGAGTTCTCGAACATGTTAAAACAAAGTGGTGGACTATCTTTCCCACCAACAATATCTACCAACAGAGGTCAGACCAAGTCATTGTTTTACAAGTCACAAATAAGTCTCAAGTCTTTGCACTCAAGTCCAAGTCAAGAACTAAACGTTGAGTTTAGTCTAAACAAGTCATAATGCGCCCTTCACCGATTGTAATGCCATTTCAACAACAGAGTAACTGGTCCCAACTGGCTCTCACTAACATAACGTCAGTTCTTCATAGTTTCCTCCTGCAACTTGATTCCATGACTTCCGTGTCTATGAATAAACCTAACATCCACCAGTACCGGGCAGTTGATCGTCTTCGTGCACACACTTTATAATCAACATACGTTTTGATATTTCTGCTTGTGGGAAGGTATCAAGTATTTTTAAGTCAAAAGGCTCAAATCCAAGTGAAGTCACGAGTCATTGGTGTTAAAGTCCAAGTCGAGTTGGAAGTCTTTTTTGATTTGGTCAAGTCGAGTCTAAAGTCATCAAATTTGGAGACTTTGTCAGAGTCTGACTCGAGTCAAAGTCACGTGACTCGGGTCCACACCTCTGACTACCACTCACACAACTCCAAAGCTGAGTATCAGAGCAGTAGCTTTATGCACCACGACGTCATGGATCTTTGTTTACCAGGACTGAATATAAATGACAAGTTCTGAGACCGGGTGTCACTGCAGAGAAATTGTAATTTCACAGAAAAAAGCAGCTCAGATGGACTGGGCTGAGTGAGAAGGATAAAATGGGCTAAACTGGCCATATTTTGAGGACAGTGCATACGGACTCAGACTGCAGTACCCATTAAGGAGATAGGGCCGAGCCTGTGGGTGTCTAAAAGCAGACTGAAGTAACCGAGTGACTCATTGCTCCGAGACAAGATGTGCGATCGGATGACAGCCGTAGACGATATATGCCCCAATGTTATACGGCAGTGCTGCCCAGTGGCTTCCATCTATTTCTACAGCCACAGTCTCACATGGCAGCTTTACTCTGCTTCAATCACTCCACTCCACTCCACCTCTGTGGGCAACATCAAAAAGGCAGAGGAGCCAAGGGAAGACTGGGAGAGATCAGGGGTTCAGGTGCTAGACAGGCACAGAGCCTTGGCCTCAATGTTGCAAGCCAATATGTTTTGTAATTTCTTTATCAATTTTTCCTATATGTAAATCATTTTGTAAATATGTTCTTGAAAGTGTTATAAAAATAATTATTATTATTATACAAGTATATGATCTGGATTTTAATGGACTGCTGAACAAACTACAAATCCTCACGGCAAGTGACCGTGGGAAACATTGTGGGAAGCCATTAATAAAATTAAATAGGGTATTTCATGGGTCTGTGGATGTCATACATGAAACTATTATTATAGTAAATGGGACAAGGAATCGAGCTTTCATTCATCATATCAAGAGAAGTGATTCTGAAACTTGTGCTGCAGTCGAATAGTAAAAAAAAATGACGTCCTCATGTCTTTTCCTAACCACTTTTCCCTGACCTCGATGTTTTTTTGTTTGATTTTTTAGCAACTTTATTTATAACACATAGAAAATGAGTATTGTCACTGTCACTACAGTGAAAAACTCAATGCTGTGCAATTCAAGTAAACAGAATCACTCCTCCCAAGAAGGGTGTTTTTAATTTATCCATAATGTAAAATTAAACAACAATGACAGTTATTGATGCCCGAATGGTGCGTAGCTTCGAATGGTGCTGCCGCAAGGAATTGTGTGACGGCATTATCTCCTTTTCTTTAGCAAAGGAGGGTTCAGTGTATACTGTGCTAAAGGAGATTGGAAAGGAAGCATTGAAGCACCTTTCTTTAGCATTTAGAGAATTCAACCAGCTCTTATCATGGCTGCCACTTAAAGCTTCAGTAGGCAACATTGTTTTGGCATCATTGGGCAAATATTCCATAATATATAATAATAACCTTTCAGCATATTGTAATTCAAGTGTTCTGAGAGAAAACTAGACTTCTGCACCTCCTCATGGTTCTGTTTTCAGGCTTTAAAAAATCTAGCCCGTGATGGGAGACTTTGGCCAATCATAAGTCATTTCAGAGAGAGAGCGTTCCTATTGGCTGTGCTCCGGCTGGTCGGCGGTGCATGGTATTTCCTCAGCTTGATCTCAACATGGCTGCCGGGTCACAAACTTTCTCATTTTACTGCTAAACAGTACACCTCAGGATGTTTCTGAAAACATTTGAGGCAAGAAATAGGCATTACAGTAACTGAATATTGATTCATATTCGATCGGCGCTACCTAGTTTGACTGTTTTAATCGGAGTTCTCGAGTGATTGACTTGTTCGGTCTGTGAAATCCTGCAGATGCCATTAGGAGCACCGGAGGACACAGAGGAACGTAACTTTTTTCAGATTACCTGTCTCATGCACTACTGTCAGGATATAGTGACTGTATTTAATCATATCTGCTCCATTTCTACCCACTGCAGCTTTAATACATCCAGGTAATTTCACTCACTTAGGAACCTTCCTAAACAAAAAAGACTATTTGACCACAGCCTTAGTGAGTATTTCACAGACTTAACCAGTTGAGTATGATATGAAGCACAAGCCAGAACCTTGAGAAAATGGCTGATGGAGCAGATAAACACATAAGCCTCAGCCAGCACTTTGTTGGTGCATGGCTGGACCTGATGTTCCACCCTGAACGTTAGGGCACTGAAACTTATAATAGTACTCTGTCAAGCGCATCAGCAGCTACAGAGCTGTGTCCTTCTAAGAGTCGCACTCAATACGACCCATGTGAAAAGCTGACTTAGAGACCACACAAACTCTTGGGCTTAACTCACCCTTATATTAATAGAGGCAGCTTGAAGGATGTGCACCTGACGCTTTATTGAAAACCAACCACAACTCCTGATTATTTGTTAATTTCATATGACCGTATCTGAGCCAAGACAGGTAGGAGGTATTGAGTGAAAGCCAGGAAGTGCTGGTTATCTTCACCCACCTGACCTACTGATCTTAAACCTGGGCAGCGGGCAAAGATAAATAAATGAAACACAAATGTTGGTGTTCCATCAACACGGTGGGTTTAGGGTTACAGCCAAACCATGTTTGGACTTGGCGGGCGAAGTATCTGGGCTATGTGGATGTCCGGGGTCAGAGGGGGAGGTTGAGACAATTGGATGTAAAGTGACAGACAAATAAACACAAACTAGTGTGCGCAAATAGAGGTGTGTAATGCAGCCGAGATTTACAGCCAGAGGCACAGATAGCGCCTGAAAGCAGACACCTTTGTATATTCTCTAGGGTCTTGTGGTGCACACGCAGACAGAGGATAGCCAGGGTTCCCCAGACTAGCAGGCACGCTGCCCGCCCCACACAGGAAGCAAACAGATGCAAAACGGTGAGAGATGTCCGCCCCCTCCGAGAGGTAAGACAGGATGGGCAACAAGGGGTAATTATACAACTGGGAACGTAGCTGATGCAGTTGTTGCTGTGGGCAGATAGTGTGTTAGATTGTTTAGTTTGATGTGCATGCAGTGACACTTCTGTTTATAGAGGACATCCTCAAGCTCAGAGAGACAGCTGGGGCAACGATGCATTGGACATATACATGGGGCTCTTCTCTTTTATCGATTTTGTGCCTCCTCGTCTCCTCGATTCTCAGGCTTGTGACCAGGAAATCAATCTCAGGGCTTCATCTTGAAGGATGGACAATGTTAATTGTTGTAGTCTGAGTAACATGATGTCATATTCATTCTGTATCCATCAACCAAAACAAACCGCAGCGAACCAGAATGAGAAAGTAGAAAACGGCAGAGGGTCCACGTGGATACGACCTGCACCCTCGAAAGAGTTCATTTCCTGACATTCAGCTGCATGTTGGTACAATGAAGTGTTTTAGAATACATCAACAGTGTTGAGCCTTTCCCATAACAAAACAAACAGAAGCGGTACATGACCTGTGACCGGTTAACACAAACATATAACAACTTGTAATCATTCGGTTGTGGTAGTTTCTATAACAAATGGCTATTCTTATTCTAGACTGTATTTTTGATATATTTATACATTTTATTATCTTTAATATACAGCATGTTTGATATGGACAAGTAGTAGGTATTATGTTTTAAAAATGGTAAAATTATATTCATCCAATTGAGTCAAATGTTTTTTCAGAGCTGCATCAACAGACATTCAAATTAAAATAATGATTTTTTTAGGGCTGTCAACGTTAATGCAATAATAACGCAAATTTATTTTGACACCACTAATTACTTTAACACATTAACACAACTTGTGATTTTTAGGTTTAAGTTTCAAAGCTAGAAAAACTAAGAAATGCATCGGTACCAATCATGTCATATTAGCTTGTCGCGAAGGAGGTTAAATAACGCTCCAAACTTGTGCAAAATATTGGCAAGGAAAAACTAGCATGGCCGTTTTCAAAGGAGTCCCTTGACCTCTGACCTCAAGATATGTGAATGAAAATGTGTTCTATGGGTACCCACGAGTCTTCCCTTTACAGACATGCCCACTTTATGATAATCACATGCAGTAATTTACCATGTTATGATTTGAGCATATTTTGTATGCTAAATGCAGTACCTGTGAGGGTTTCTGGACAATATTTGTCATTTTGTGTTATTAATTGATTTACAATAATAAATACATACATATGTTTGCAGGAACAAGAATATTTGCCCACTCCCATGTTGATAAGAGTATTAAATACTTGACAAAATCTCCATTGAAGGTACATTTGAACAGATAAAAAATGTGTGATTAATTTGCGATTGAATATTGTAATCGGTTGACAGCCCTAGTGTTTTTATTTATTTTATTTGCAAGTTAACAGGGTTATTTTAAAGTCGTTTTTACTGTTTCACTAAGATTTCTTTGAATCTTTATTTTGGCTTATGACTGATTTATAAATATTTTCATCTCAATATTGATTTACTATTTAAGCCTTTCACGTCAAGACATATATCAAATTCTGAATTGAGTGGAACACCGTGCATCCGTGCCACAGAATCACCTGCCGCATAATCAAAATCACTTATCAAATGAATAATGATGAATAATAATGTCCATTCTTTCTTTATGGTCCAGATTTCTGCCCAATCAAAGTGTGCTGATACAGGCCACCTCAGGTCATTGATTATATTTCTGCAGACATAAAAAGAGTGAGGGACAGCACATTGCACAGCATGTGGGCGGAGGAGAGGAGCAGTTCAATAAGGCAGAGGGGAGAGTGGTGATGGGGGTTTCCCTTTGAAAACCAGAAGAGACACATACAGGTGCACTATCAGGATCCTTCATCACACATTGCAGTCAGGGCCTTGTGGCTCCCACACTCTCTTTAATCATGCACGCTCATGTTTTCCCCTCTACTTTGTATGATAAAGAATGTAATCTCCCAAACAACCTTCCTATTTTCTCCCTGACCCGTTATTTTGTGTCTTTCTTCCAAAGACTTCCAAAGCATTAAGAGTTTAGACTCTTTTCATGGTCCTGATAAAACGTCCACCCACAACACCTGACACGGTAGATTGAGGGTTATGGGTCTGTGCTGCCTGTGGATATGAAGAGAGTCACCAAGTGTAAATATAAGGTCGGCTGAGGGTTTAGGTTACATACACTACACACCATCTCTTGTACATATCACCTCTAAAATAGCCAAACTGTCTCCTTAATTCACCACAGTGTCAACAGAATCAGATTTAGTTCTGAAGAAGTCCCCTTTTTACTGCAGATAGCTACTGCTGCCATTCCAAGAAACTAAAGGCCCTGACATACCAAGCCAACGGCTGGCCATCGTACAGTTTGGGGCTTTCAGTGAGCGTCTGTCGGCCTAGTTTTTTCAGTGTGTCCCGCACCGTCATCTCTAGTCTGGCCGTGTCTGTGATTTTTCGGCCGATTCAGCATGTTGAATGCTAACTGGCCATCTTTGCAGTGTGTTCCTGTACAACTTGTCGGCCAAGACAAAGGCGACGTGAGGCGACGCAACAGTCGACCTTCATCGCCGCTACATGTAGTTCTTTGATGTCGGCTTGGTGTGTCTGGGCCTTAAGAAAACAGGCCTCACTGTCTTTCAGGAATTAGAAGGTGAAATGATGGATGGTTAAGACTAAAGAGGAACCACAGTTTTGTTTTCTTTTGTATTTAACATTTAACAATCTAGAGGAAAAAAACTGTTAGGTGTAACCTGAACCCAGTCCTGCCCAGCACTGAGATTTATGAGGTGAGTACATATTCAGCTCAACCAAAGTCTCTTTGCAGACTCTCTTTTCTACCCTTCTCTCTCCCATCTACTCTCTGTCTATAACACTGTGGAAATTTACAAACCCGTTTCAGAGAGTCATATTATGGGGGTAGTATTCTAAATGTGCCATGTATTGAATACTCATAAAACAACTTGCAAATTGCCTTTTTCCTTGTCATTTTACTACAGTTAAGGGCTCACAGGATCACTGATGGCCTGACATATGTTAACCCTGCAGTCCATTAAATCTACTCAAACCTTTATAATGATGAATAAACAAATACTTAAAACATGTTAACAACTAACAGAGACCGTCAGCAGCATGTTCAGTTGAAAAAAAGCTTTTACTCTGTTGTTGCGTCAAAGGTTTCTTTCCCTCTGCTTTGGCATCACAATACAACAGGCTTAATTCATTTCTACTCAAGTACTCTGTAAATGCATTAACAACGGGCTTAATAGCCTGTGCTAGGTTGATTGAAAGAGCCTCAAACACCTACACTGAAAATGTGGAGGGAACAAATGATGGAAATAGTTGCATGTGAAAAGATGCTGGGAAGATTGAACTGGAAGAATGAAATGATTAAAGAACGATGAGACAGCTTTAGTGGGTATATGTCCGGAGTGAGCAACTCAACCTTATAAAGAATCTGATGGTATTAGTATGTATGTAATTGTTGATATGTGCCTGTGCCCACTGCATTATTGTAACCACCACTGTTTTGTTTTTGTTTTTCACCTTTTTGTTGATATTACTCCTGTTATAAAACTCAATAAAACTTCAAATTATAAAAAAAAATACTGTGTGAATGCTTAACCAAGTTTCCATCTGACTGGTAAATGTGTTTATGAAATGTATCCTGTTCCCAGCTTCAAGCTGCTGATTTTTGCAGCTGCAACATTAGAGAAAAAGTCTCTGCAGACTGGCTGATAGTGGGACACCAAACAACAAACCAACAATGATTTCATTTATAAATAAATATAAACACCATAGGCTATATGCTTGTGAAAAAAAATCCTATGCAAAATGTATCTGTGAAGAAAATAGTGCCGTTAAAACAAATTTGCGTTATGGCGTTAACTTTGAAAGCCCTAATTTCTATTCATTTCTGAATACAATATTAAACTTTATTAATAAACTCTTGAAACTTGCCTTACTGTAATCTATCACAATAACCACATCAAGTTTATCAAAGTTACATTATGGTGAGAAGTAAAGCTGGGCAGACCTTTACCAAGTACCAGGCAATGATAATGTGACAGTGACACAAATGAATGTGGATTTGATGTATAGTGTACTCAACTTGAAAAAGAATCAATAGTCCGCTAATTGATTTACATACCATTTCATTCCATGAATGGGAATCAAATACTGCAACAGTAAGATTAATACATCCAAACATCTGCTCTGAGTTATATGTGATATAATGTGTTATGGATGACTGGATTTTGTTATGACGTACAAATGTTATAGGTGGCTCGAGACTGAAAAGTTATAGTGCTGCATTGAATCATTGCGAAAAAATCTTTGAACTGCACACAGAAGAGTGTCCAGAACATTTACAGCTTCGTCTTTTTCACATTCTGCTTTTGCTGCCGTCTCTCTCCCTATTTTGTTGGATGTACTTGTACTTTTCCTCTGTACTCTTTATTATTTCATTGCAGTTCCCTTTTCCATTACCTCTACGCTCTACCACTCTGCTCTGGGCCTTCCCCTCTCAACTCCTCTCCTATTTTAGGTGGCTGCACCTGTCACTATCACATTCCCTCCTTCTGCTGACCAGCAGATACTTAGAGGTCTCACTTAGAGATACTTGTCGCACTTGGAGAATGAGCGAGACTCTCTTGCTCACAGGGAAGGCACTGAGCACAGGAACAACTAACTTCTGATGGACAAAAAGCGAAAAGCGAAAAACAACGAATCACTTCCCAAAAAAGCAGATTGCATTTAAGTTACTAAAGTGGGTGAATTAAAGGACAGGTATTGTACCATTCCAAAGTCTCTTAAAGTTTAGGTTACACATTTCAGTGACACTGATAACAGAATTAGGGTTAAAATCTGGAGAATGGCTACAACTGCAAAAGATCCATAAACTCTTCTGATAAGGTTACTAAGAAATACTATGTTACACTTTATGATTTTCACTCACAGCTAAGCTACGGGGTACTCTATTCTTCAACAGCGATAATTCACAAATCCGATTCTAAGAAACACTGATGCTGAATTTCATTGACACATATTGTTTTGACAGCCCACACACACAGGCTTCAATCCCCTCCGGCTCACTTAAACTGCTACAAACTACCACACATCAAACATTAAACAGCCTCTGCCCTTTGAAAGACGATAAGTCTGACAGACAGCAGCAATTCAAAGGAAAACACTGTTATAAATAAATTATTTTAGCTGGCCTGAATCCAAAATCCATTCCTCTAAAAAAGTCTGTTTGCCTTAAGAGTAAGTAAAGTACTTTCCTGACCAGCAGGCCTGTTTAAAACAGATGTGTGGTCCAAAAATTGAACATAGAAGTGAGTTAAGACGCAGATAGAGATTTTAATGTGCAAGAAAAGCAACATCCTATAGTACAAATATCCTTGAACCTCCCTTCAAGTTCACAAAGCCCCAAAAGTAGTTTCAGCTCAGCCTTTGCTAAATCTTCTTCAGTTAATAACACCATATTGTCCCATTTCTCTTTCTGACAGCTTTTGCAGCATTAATCCAAGTGCCTCAAACCAAATGACTGCACTGGATCCAAAACATTTTCCTTTCTGGCAAAACTCTGGTTGCACACACATTCTGGAAGATTTTGTGCATCTTGGAACAAAGTACCAGCAGTGAGAAATGATGAAGCAAACACTGGGCGTCTGGACTTGTTTAGCGGCAGAACACTTTATGCTGTACTAGCTTCTAAACGGCTTTAAAAATGACCAACACCAGAGGTTTCGCATTTACAACAAATCACATCAACTTCATATCACTGCCAGCTATTTTGAAAACCATGCTGCTTTGTTTCCATTAGGGCTTTAAATCGATTCAAATAGTATTTAATACTCTTATCAACATGGGAGTGGGCAAATAAGCTGCTTTATATAAATGTATGTATATATTTATTATTGGAAATCAATTTATGACACAAAACAATGACAAATATTGTCCAGAAACCCTCACAGGTACTGCATTTAGCATAATAAATATACTCAAATCATAACATGGCATACTCAAGCCCAGCAGGCAACAACAGCTGTCAGTGTGTCAGTGTGCTGACTTGACTATGACTTGTCCAAAACTGCATGTGATTAACATAAAGTGGGCATGTCTGTGAAGGGGAGACTCGTTGGTACCCATAGAACCCATTTTCATTCACATATCTGGAGGTCAGAGGTCAAGGAACCCCTTTGAAAATGCCCTCACCAAAATTCAGCGCAAGATTAGAGCGTTATTTACCCTCCTTCCCTACAAGCTAGTATGACATGGTTGGTACCAATGGATTCCTTAGGTTTTCTAGTTTCAATAGTCTGCTAATTGATTTATATAACATTTCATTCCATGAATGGGTACCAATACTGCTTGAGCCGTGTAAGATTAACAAGTCCAAAAATCATCAGCAAAAATGTAATTAAATAGCGTGTATTTTTGTTTTTATTTGTGTGTGGTTAAAACATGGCATGGTAGTTTGGGAGAAGGTGAACAGATTCACTATGAGTTTAGTCCTCAATTTAATAGTTAGACTGACTTATTTTTAATTTAAACTATTCAATGTCTAGTCTACAATCCACCTCACTTTGACGTCTTTGAACTATGAGTGGCAACATGGAGAGGAACACAAGGACCCTTCATGCAGAAAAGATCCCTGGA
>CAKAOH010022397.1:23301-43301 GCA_916701665.1 Sebastiscus tertius
ACACACACACACACACACACACACACACACACACACACACACACACACACACACACACACACACACACACACACACACACGCTTGCATAACAGTTGTGTCACTTTACTTCTGCAGGATCCCCTCTCTCTCTCTCTGTTTCTGTCTTGTGCCTGAGAGGGCAGACCAGGCCACCTGTTTATTGTGTAAACTGCTGTGACCAAAGCAAGCAGGCTAACAGGTGCTGTATATGTGTGTGTGCGTGTGTTGTTGCCCCGCTGCGGATGTGTTCATCCCCTGGGCTCAGCACTTCTAAAGCCCTGTTTCACTGGCACCCTACCAACCTCCCTCACCCCCGTCCCTCCTCTGCTGCTGTCCCAAAACCAGCTACTGCTGGAGCTCACTGATGTACACACTGTATGTGTGTAAAACAGAGAGAGAGGGGACAAAGACAATTGAGATAAAAAAAAAAAAAAAAATGGGGAGATAATCTGCATCTCAGTACAAATAAGAAGCAGTGTAACCAAATAAAATATGTATCATAGTTTTTGATTTCCTCGATCAATGTCATCTCAACTGCAACTGGAAATCAGCATTTCAAAGAAAGACAGTGATGAACAGTGGGGTTAAAGCAGTGCAGAGCTACGGCCATTAGCTAGCCACAGGGACAAAACAAATACACTCACATGCACTAAAATGTATGCGTGGCTGGCTAGATAAACAAAGCACGGAGAAGCTCATATTACAACATACACAGAGGGAGTGTAACTTCATTCTCTGCTCAGGTAGACATTACTCCACTATATCTTTACATTGCAAATAGTTGTTTGCTGCTATATTAATGCTCTGGATTTCAGATTTAGTACCTTTAACATTTATGCAGACTATAGTTATAGGATACCCTGTAGGGGCAGTGGTGTAGAGGGAAATGTTTGTACCATAGAAGTGCAATAGGAGTAGAACGGACATTGGACTGTTTTCCGTGGTCATCTGACTAGTACAAAAGAAAATGGTGATTGTTGTTAGTTGTTATGGTGACGACAGTACACAAGTCAGTGGGGCCGTAAAGTGTAGTAGCAGCTCACCGATGGCTTATCCTTCCCCCGAGGAGCCGAACAGTGGGCTGGTGGCTAGCAACACTGATGAGTCTAATGGTCCCTCTGTCTCACTGCCCAGGCCACTTCACTCATTTTCTGTTACCAGTGTAGCATTAAAGCATGGCGTGCCAACAAAGTTGTCACTCATCTGGCGATAGCAATGTGCTTTACTCTGCTGTGACAAGAGTGTGTGGATGAAGCATTAAGTTGTTAAATGTTCTCATTACTCTGGCTCTCTGTGCTTCGTAACGTGACTTACTAACGATACTCCACTGCTCATTTTAGCCGTTACAGCAAAACCTGACCTCAGTGAGTCCGCGACTTGCCATAAGTCAGTTTAGTTTATGCAGAAGTCAGCCCGCTACAATGGTTGCAATGGCAGCGGTACACATAAAAATGGCCACCGCTCTGACCATTCTGCTACGTTGATTTGAATGGGAATATCCGTTCTACTCCTATTCTAGTTCTACGGTTTGTACTACCTGCTTTTGTTACCTTTTGTGTGATGTGCGATGATGTGAATGTCAAGCAGGTGAGCGTGAGAGACAGCAGGAGAAGGACCCAAATGCAGATGGTCGAGGCAGATAAGTACAGTTCAATGATAAGACCGGATACTACATTTGTGTGTTTATACCTTTAAGACCGGGTACAACGCTTGCATGTTTCTACCATTAAGACCGGATGCGATGTGCAAATTACACATAAACTGTGTAGACTGTGAACAAATTATGACGTAGTCATTGCACTACCACTGCCAGTTTCTTTATTGAAAACATGGCTGGAAACAATAAGCATGTTTGTCAACATTTTCAGTTCAGTAAGATAATGGCATGTAGTGACTATATATTACAGACCTAATTTTTTGTATACTACCATTTAAGTTCTTGCATTGCAACTTTTTATTATAGTGCCACTTACTGTTTTTGGTCAGATTTTTTCATTTTTAACTTTTGTTGTTTAGTAATTTTTTTTAAAAATGGTAATGTTTTTTAGGACAAAGCCAATAAGTTCTCAGATATCCTCAGGTTTTAGGAGGTTGTTTTCAAAAACGACTCAGGTTTTAGAGTGTTTTTTTAGGCGGCCCCTCAGGTCTTAATGGGTTAATGATGACCAGTTGAAGATCCAAATAAGCTTCCAGGCAGACACAGGTAGGTGGACAGGAAGGCAGGTGCAGATACAGGTAGGGGTAGGCTGCTAAGCAGGCAGACAAGCAACATGGCAACAAAGAAACTCCAATGATCTGACAACTGACTGGGGAAAAGGGGACTGGTATATGTGCTGAAGGGGTCTGAAAAGAGGAGGCGGGCATTGTGACAGATTAAGGCAGGTCAGGGATGACCTTTCATCACTTACCTCCAGTATTGAATTCACTTATCGAATCAGAATCCTTTCAAATATCTTATTAAATCTATTTATGTTTAACTTTCACCAAATTAAGTAATGAAATTGATGAGTAGATAAGCACAAAGGTTGTGCCTAATAGATTACATATTTGCTGTTGTATGTTTGTTGTATGTAAAGAACTACTCAAATTAGCTCTTTGATAATTAAACAAATGCACACAAAATAAAGATTTTGGTAATAGAGCTTAACAAATGTGGGTATTGTACCAACTTGGAACTGAATTATTAGAACCCAGCCCTAGAAAGCACTGTCTAGAAGTCACTGGTGGAGGATCTGAGTGGTTAAGACGCACACTATATCAGGGGTTTTCAAACTTTTTGGTGCCAGGGACCCCTTACGGGGGAGAACATTTTCCAATGACCCCCTCTTAATCGTAACAGCGATTAAGAATAATGCTTACTACCATCTGTACTCTTAGATGACATTGGAACTACTTGTATTCTAAAACCAGTGAGTGCTCCAGTGAGCACTGCATTATTCATTTGAACATGTCTACAGAAAGTCTGGGATAAATGTTGTTGAAAATTGAAAAAAACATCTAGGTTGCTTTCCCTGCATTTCAAAGACGCTACTTCAATGTGTAGTGGGACCTGTGTGACATTGAAATATAGTTGTAAAAGTTATCAAAACCTATGTAACCTTGACATAAAAATCACTTTTCAAACGAATCTAGCCTGGTTTTAACCAGGACATCTCTTCACCTTTTAACCTGCAAATCAGTGCTTCCTGCAAACAAAACGGCCCATACAGTTCTGACAAAAGTTACTATGCCGTCTGCAGAATTGACAGTCACAACAATGAACAAGATCTCTGCTCACTTGACACGCACAGAAACTATCTACACACACACACACCACGTCTCCCAAAGGATGCTGGCAAGTAGGACACTGACTCCTCTGGTTTCTCCCTCCAGAGTGTGTGCACTTATAGTGGCACAGCACACTAAAAAAAGAAACTGCTGTTATAGACTGGAACTCGAATACCCCTTCAAACTCTCTCTCGCCTGTGTGATTCACACTGCATATGTGGCATCGTGAAACAGTGACACAGCTTTCACCGACAGAGAAACGGGCACCATTGTATGAGTTCTGGGTTACCTGATGCAGACTCTTGTGTGTTTATAGCGCAGTGAGACATTTCAGCAAGTTACTTTATAGGCTTTTTCTAAAGAGAAAAGGAAAGACTGCTGGCTATTGCAAGCTAAGCCGATCTCTTGACAGCTAATGTGGGGGCTCAAGTGCTTGCAGGGAGTTTTTATTTAGGGAGGAGGTTGAATACCATATAGTTCAACATCCACTTTGTTTGAGAGGAAGGAGAATGTAAGTAACCTGCTACTGTATACAGCAGGTGCCATGGCTAAGCCCCGCCAGCTAGTGTGTAGACTGTACAACTATTCACACTCAGCACTGTATGAGTCACAGGCCTTGGCCATATTAGAATAACACAATAAAACCCAGAATAGAATAGAGCAGCACTGCTGAGTAATCTCTGTGTGGCCTTTTGTGATGTGAAAACGATCACTGGAGATGTGCTGAAGGAGACCAAAACGGATAACGTTTTTCCCCCCATCTGTCACACGGAACAGGATTCAGCATTTAGAGGATCTAATCTCCTCTTCCTTTCTTCTCTTAAACAAAAAAAAAAACATGGGGAAAAAAAACACTAAAAGCATTGCCTTACTCCCAAACTCACACCCTCACAGCTTTTCATCTGATTTGGAAGATTCCCAGCAGGCACAAAAAACAAGTAGAGTAACAGAGAAAAGGATAAAGCACTGACAGAATTACACTGCTATCGTACTTTTTTTTCAGCTCCTTCCTCAAATAGACACAACAACAGGTTTCTCAATCTGTAAGAACACCTACATGCTCACAATTCCTTCGAGTGGGGAGGAGGGCAAGCCTGAATACTAACATTTTGTGTGTTTGTTCCATCATTACACTCAAGAGCCTGGTGAGGAACTGTGAGGAAATACGTCTTATTATTGATTCCTTAGCTCATAAGCATGACAAGATAAACCTTGTACAATCAGGATACAAGAGAGCAAATAATAAAGAGCAACTGGCGGTGAGGTAAACTACATTACTATGGAACAGAAGTTAACTTAACCTGAAAGACACCCAAGATGACATTTCTGATTTGAGTCCCTAGTGAAATTCTGTAAAGCACGTACATTTTCTCGGGGGTTTCCACAACGTTCACCCTTCCTACACAGCTTTAGTAAGATGAGACCTTTCACAGATAACTCTACACTTGTGCAAACAGGCAAGCTGCCCATCACAGTGAAACCCCAATACTTTGCCGACTAGAAAGCATGTTTTGTATGGTGTGCTGGCATCATATGAAACTAGAAATCTTAATGAATCCATCGGTACCAACCATGTCATACTAGCTTGTCACGAAGGAGGATAAATAACGCTCCAAACTTACACTACATTTTGGCGAGGAAAAACTGGCATAGCCATTTTCAAAGGGGTCCCTTGACATCTGACCTCAAGAGATGTGAATGAAAATGGGTTCTATGGGTACCCACGAGTCTCCCCTTTACAGACATGCCCACTTTATGATAATCACATGCAGTTTGGGGCAAGTCATAGTGAAGTCAGCACACTGACACACTGACAGCTGTTGTTGCCTGTTGGGCTGCAGTTTGCCATGTTATGATTTGAGCACATTTGTTATGCTAAATGCAGTACCTGTGAGGGTTTCTGGACAATATCGGTCATTTTTTTGTGTTGCTAATTGATTTCCAATAATAAATATATACATACATTTGCATAAAGCAAGCATATTTGTCCACTTCCATTGATAAGACAAATCTCCCTTTAAGGTACATTTTAAGCAGATAAAAAATGTGATTCATTTGCAATTAATCGCAATTAAATATTTTAATCGATTGACAGTCCAAGTAAAAACATCTTAAACATTATTCTTCCTCATTGCCCAGGACTCTGAAAGACCAGCAGGCTAGTTGTAGTTATCAATACACAGTAAAAATGTGCTAACATGTGTCTAGCTTTAAACTCACAAAGACTATTCTTTGGGAAAGCAAAGGACTTTTTTTGGAACACAATTTAGGGACACAGTATATTTTTTAATATATTTTGTTTGTGTAAATCTCATCTAGAGTCCATTTTGAGCTTTTTTATCACAAGTTTGTTATCCTAAACTTGACACCATGGTGTGATGAAATGGCTCTTCTGTTAAGAGCAACCTTTGTTAATCTTTTAAAAGATTTCATTAAATTGTTATAAGATGATGACTTCTAGCTAAACCCCTGCTGAAAAGTGAGCCTTGGTGAAACACAGGCTGTGAACCTTCCATGGCAGGTTACGTAACTGTGAAAGGATTATATCAGGTGAATATATGACTACAGTCTGCTGCCCCAGCTGGTCCATGAGAGGCAAGAACTCCTCCATGCTCCTATTCCACTCCACTCATCACACCTCCCACCTCCATTATAACCCAGGGAAAAGCCCCAGCAGAGAGAAACAGCTGACTCACACAATGCCTCCCATCACTGGCCTCTAATTAAAAGACTGATAACACAAACCATTTGGTGGATGTTTCAATCTCACAGCACCACAAGCACCGTCGGGGATTAAACCCCTGACCCCGACGGTGTTAGTGTCAAAGAGAAACCCATTGAAGTACACAACACATCAATAATTTACAATAGAGCTGCATTGTTTTTTCTTTTTGAAGTGTTGGTGTCTAATAGTTTCATCCTAACCGGGCCTCTTGAACCAAACAAAGGACAAACCCACTGAAGGCATTCAAAGTGTTCGGCCTAATGTGTCTCACAATTCACTTCCCAATTTCTGAAGAGGAGAAAATAGTTTTGTAATAGAATCAACAGCTGTGTTGCTCTGTAATGCCGTCTTGTGGATATTGTGAGCGGACTCTACAGGCTCGACAGGAATCTCGTCCATCAGTATAATTTGCTTGTGGGTCTTTCTGCATGCCGCTGTCTGGGCTCTTTTGTACTTGATCTATTATTTCACAGCTAACTAGATTCAAGTGTCAGTGAGGGAAACGTTGCAGCGACTGTAGTGGTAAAGTAGAGCTCCACTTTAACAGAAATACATTCCACTGTGGAGGTTCCGTTGATGCTCTTCTTCTCAAAGACAAACTATGTGAACAGAGATGATGTTCCTCACATAATAGATACAGTATTATTGCTTATTGGCTTTCATTGGAATTGTATCATGTTATTGGTAAAAACAGTAATAAAATGATTTGTCTAAATTAATTATTCTAAGCGAATTGTCATTAAAAAACAACAACAAAGAGTTTTGTCTGATGAATGAATAAAAATCTTAATTATTATATTTAAATAATATACTGCTATTTTTTTTTATATTGATTTCAAACATATTGTTGAGCTCTAGATGGAAATACTAACTCTTGCAGTAGCCTCTGCTCTTCCAGATGATTACTACTCAACATTAAAAAAAATGTCATCCTAATTACCTTTTTTAGGTTTAAAGGGTGGTAGATTAAAGGTTCAGGTGCATGGAAACAAACGGATTAAATGAAAAGTAATATATTCAGACCACTTTAATTTAGTATTTATCTCAGCTACTGCATGCCTACAGTATTTATCTCTAGCTCTGGAAACCCATTTCACCAACTCAGCTGTTTTAGGTCATTTTTCTGGGTTCCCCCCCCCCATTGAGTGTGACACTGTGAAGTGGATACCTCCACTGTGACTGTGTGTTGGCTTCTCCAAGGAAGACATGCAGCCTTTGGCCAGCTGTCCCCTGCAGGCTCTGGGTAGCTTGTTGCTCTGCCTCCTCGCCCCACACTGACAGGCTCTACTTTCCTCAGATAAAAATAGATAACGATGCTAACAGATGCACCAGCCCCTGTCTATCTATCTGGGCTCACACACACACACACACACACACACACACACACACACACACACACACACACACACACACACACACACACACACACACACACACACACACACACATATGCACTTACACTGTTACCCACCTATTCTTAAACACAGAATATTCTTGATGTAATATAGAGGGGATTAGGCGAGACAATGAGCAGTGCATTCTGAAACTATCTAAATATGATCACATAATGTGGGTTAGATTTCACACGAGATTAAAGAAATCAATTATCAAGTTTAAAGAGAGCAACTAATAAGCGGGTCATGGCACATTCAGGGCACCGCAAAAATAGTCAACTATATAGAGAAGCAGGTCTTGGCTCTGAGAACTGCAACTACAGATTAGACCTTAAATATCCAATGCCAGAAAAGCAAAACCAAGTGAAACCAAAGGAGCTATGAAGTTGATGCTTGAAGATCATGAGTCCATTTTTGATCGGGAGTTGAATCACGTAGCGTATAGATTAATTGCTTCTCTTCAGTAAAAACTAATCTAATTTCCTCCCTCGCTGTTCTCATAACTCCTCATCTCCGCCAGTGCAGGTTTCCCAAAAAGGAAAGTGAGCAAGACTCACCGTTCGCAGGAACTGGATCTCCTCCTCTCCCTCTCCCCCTTCTGCCATCCTTCGCCGAGGGTTATTCGCAGCTCCTCGGGAGAAAAGAGAAAATCCTTCTGTTCAGGATTTTGATTTTTTTCTTTTTATCTCCTTTGCTACGTCCCTCCCTCCCGCTCTCCACGTTGCACCTTTCTCGTTGCCGTACCCCTCTTTCTCTCTCTCTCTCTCTCTCACACACACTCTCAATGTCTTTCGCTCTCAGTGCTAGTGTGTGTGGGTGTGCTGGAGGACAGCATGAGTCCTGTGGCTCTCACAGTGTTGTGAGAGAGAGTGACGGGAGGCGAGGCTCTCCCCGGTTCCTCTCTTCTCTCGCCTTGCATCCCCCAACCGCAGATGAGGGAGGGAGGGGTGGTGGGAGAGAGAGGGAGGGGTAGTGGGTGAGAGAGGGAAGGAGGGAGGGACAGGCACCTTGTTACACATTTACACGGCACCCATCCCACCGTGCCACCATGTTTGTAGAAGTGGGCCACTCCCTCACACAGGCTGACCCCCTCCAACACACACACACACACACACACACACACACATCTCTCCCCTCCCTCCCCATGTCTGAGGCTATAAAAGGAAAGGGGGGTGAGGACTAGCCTTTGGGGAGTGTGTAGTAAGAACAGATGCACACACACACACACACACACCTTGACTCTTCAAAGTGAATAGATGCACTGTACAAAAACGCCTTCAGAATTAGGTGCATGAGTGCATTAATGCAACTGTACATTAGCTGCTTTGCACCCAAAGGGAGATATTTGTAATATTCAGACATCTGTATCAGCTGACAATCAGCTGATGAGGGTGTATTAGTGTAATGTTATGATGTGTCTTCACAGTTTATCTTGGTCTCTGAAGGAGTAATGCAGGACAGATTCCTGAAAATGTCCCTCTTCAGCGTTCAGTTGTACTCAGCTCCACCCTCTCGTGTCATTTATGGTTGCAAAAAAACAAGATGGCAACGGCCAAAATGCCGAACTCCAGGGTTCAAACCAATGGGTGACGTCACGGTGACTACGTTCAGTTCTAATACAGTCTATAGATAGGACTTATTTTTTTATTACTATTACGAATTAATCTATTATTAAAATAAACTTGATGTGAAAAATTGAAGAGTACAAAATTCCTGAAAAACTTGGTTTCAAATATTTCAATATTTGTGACATTATATACAACAATCAAAGATAAAGTTAGACACAAAAACTTCCTTAGTTAAAAAACTCAAAATCTGGTAATCTGCTTGATCAGGGCTGTGTGGACGTGGTTTGATCAGATTTGAGTGATAGTGACTAAAATCAGGTTCAGATGCTTATAGTGTCAAATTCAGATTGGTCAGTGCATAGAAATACTCACTTTTCCAACACGGCGGCACTTTAAACTCACTTTAAACCAGCGAGACAAAACATAAGTACAGGAATCTGTCAAGTATCAATGTGTTCATGACTCCATCACTTTTATCTTACACTTTATAAAATATGATAAATGTCTAATATCTCTAAGGTAAGTCTTCAGATTGTTTATGTTGTCTGAACAATATAAAAACCCAAATATTTAACAATGACACGATGCAGAGAAAAGCTGCAGAACTTTACGTTGGAAGCAGGAACTAGTAAATGTTTGATATTTCTGCTTGGACCTAAAACTTGGTCAATTTAAAATAAAAATTGTTGTCCATTAATTCCCTGTTGATTATGAGCAATTCAACGAATAATAATTTCAGTTTAGGTTACAGTTATCATTCATTGTGTTTCTCCTACAGCTTGGCACATTCAATGCAGTGGATACTAGTGATGCTTTCTTACAGTCTAATCAATAACAGGAGGAGACGCTCTGACATCACATCAGGCTTTTAATTAGCTCTGTGCTTCTTCACAACACAATTTCAGATTTTATGCTTTAGTGTTAAAGTAGCAAAGGTCTTAGCTGCACTAAGGACAGTAATTAATAATTACTACCATATTATTTTTTAACATCCTGCTCAATTAATTGTAGCAATATTGCTGTCAACAGCCCCCCAGACAATTCTGTGCTGCCACTGTGGTCATGCAAGAAAAACCCTTTGCAGTGATTTAAAAGGGATGAACCTGTCCTGTGTCTGAATGACTGGGTAATGAATCTAAAAATGTCATTAAGTTGAGACATTTCACCATAAGGAAATTAACCTAATAGTATGATGCTTCCATCCATCTTATTTTGAAGGGGTTTGGGGGGTATGAACAATGACTAATCAGCAGAAAATGTATTTCACTATCAATAACTGATTGTGTAAATCATATATCAAGCAAAAACAGCAAAACATTTGCTGGTTACAGCTTCTGGGATGTAGGGATTTTACTGCTGTTATGACTGACTGATGGTCGGACATAACAAGCAATTTGAAGATGTCACCTTGGGCAAAGGAAATTATGCTTGGCATTTTTTGTATTTTTCTAATATCCAATTTAATTTAACTGAATAAATTAAAAGGTGTCTGTCCATTCAGCTTCCCTGTCAGTCTCCTTACAGCCTGAATAAAATCCCTTTCAGCTCTGAAAAGATCTATCACACCTTGACAAAAAATTGCAAATAGATCATGATCAGACACCTGAAAATAATCGTTGCAGACTACAAAGGGCCATAAATGCTATCTTCTCTTAATATCACCAGCTCTGTCTGGGCAGCCTGCATCCCTGAGGGAAACACTGGATATATGCATGAGTGTCAGTGGCACACCCCTCTTGGTTATATCAGGCAGCAGGGATAAATGCACCAGACAGGAAAACTGGAAGTCTGAGCGGAAAAAAAAAGGGGCATCATCACACTGAAACGGTGAGCATTCTCTCTACACATCCTTACCTCTTCAGTCTCCATCTGGCATCCTCCAGCATGCTCTCCTGCTCGCCCATCTCCCGCTGCAGCAGCAGCTGGCAGAAGGATGAAGATGTGTTGGGACGTTGCTGCTCGCAGAGATTCAACAACTCCGTCCGGCGGGTGAAGCTGAAAGGAGGAGGAGAGGAGGTTTATACGCCACTGAGGCAGAACTAACGTGAATGCTGGGAGGATGAGTCCTGATTCAGAAGTGACCTGCTGTTGCCTGTTTTTATTTTTTTGCCAACTCACGAATCTGCCTCCGTTTACCTGCAGCAGCGGCGCAGCGCCTGAAGGAGGCGACATCACACCGAGGACTGAACTCTAGTGATGGGAATTCAGGCTCTTTTTAGTGAGCCAGATCATTTGGCTCACTTCACCAAGAAGAGCCGGCTCTTTCGGCTCCCAAACGTCACTTTGTTTTACCACTTCTGCCTTTTAAAATTCAGCCAAATTTAGAGCAGTTTTGACCTATGATTATTATGTGTGCACATATATCACTTAAATTATTCAATATAATTATACTAAACCTTATAATTTCCAGAATACCATAATTTAGCATGCTGCTTCGTTTCCAAATGTCACTCATCTTGTCTGCTATTCGCGCACCGCACTCCTCTCCCTCCTGCTCTGTACCTGTAGACCGTCAGCGCGCCACCCCTCCCTGCTTGATGGTATGATCCTTGTCTGTCATCACCTCATTGGTCGCACGGACATCATTAACACAACATTCAGTCAAAGTCAGTGCTTGGAGTGCTGGTGGTGCGGAGAAGATCGTCCTGTCATTCTGCCTTGAATTAATAAAACATTTAAAAAAAGGCTGTCGGACAGGAGCCGGCATTTATCGTTCACTTAAAAGAGCTGGCTCTTATCGTTTACTTAAAAGAGACGGCTTTTATCGTTTACTTAAAAGAAACAGCTCTTGTCTTCACTTAAAAGAGCCGGCTCTTTGAACCGGCTCGTTCGCGACCGACACGTCACTACTGAACTCAGATCTCTGTTCGGTGATTCTGACTCCTAAATGACCAATAATTATTAGCAATAGCTTTAAAAACAAAGCAGATAGTCTTGGGTGACGGTCTATTGCAGTCTATTGTGCTGCTTCCTTAAAGTTTAATTAAAACAAATGGAGGAAAATAAATTATATATCCAAAAGACCCTACCGCAGCGCTAACGTTGCGCTAGCTAGTTACCACTTTGCTAACAACCATAGCAACCGGTAACGTTAGCGTTAAATGCTAACAACGACACAAAGTTAACCAATTTATCACAAAACAAAATAAGTCAAATTCTTTGCAAATATATGAAGAACGCTAGTTTATACGTTCAACTCTCTCATGACGTCTTCAGTTCACCTGTGAGCCCCGTGAGTTACCGTTACTTTTACTCTTCGTTACCGGTAATGTAGCTACGTCAATGCAGTTTAACAGAGTAACAACTTCCGCTTTTGCAATAATTAACAAAATAAAAGCTTTAACATCACATATGGGTGGGTCTTTAAGACTCACAGGGGAAATGCAAAAGCTAAAATGTCATTTTAATTATATTAATTAATGAATTATAATTAAAACAAATGTGGGCCATTTTCCTTTTTTCTTCTCTTTCTCCTCCCTATTGATGATGTGTCATTTCCTTGTTTTTCCACCAATAGGCTTGCTTATTGATGGAGAACCAGCCTCCCACTCTACTGATTAGTATAACACAACATAGGTGGGCAAGCTACTGCTGAATGCTCACAGTGACCCTGATGAAGACCTATGTTGGTCGCAATGCATTGGTCATTTTAAACAATTATTGCCATGTAAAATAAAGGCATTTTAATTTTGTTCAAACACTACAGTGTGCCTTGGATTATTTTTGAGGGAGACTTGCATTCTGTACCTTTTTCCACCCATGCAATGAGCCCTTCACAAGAATGAGCCCAATACACCTGAAGGATCTAAAGAGCACCTGTATGTGATTACCACAGAGACCCAGCAGCGCTTCTACTCCATTGTCTTTGTGGGCCATTAGCCTTTCTATTTTTTCAGCATGTGTCAAATGTCTTTATAGATTCATCAGCTGAGTTGATTGCAACTCTTCCTGTTTTACAGAACTATTGCTTAATATTACAGTAAGATTACCACATTGCCAGGAAATAGCATTATACACTTTTTTTCCTCTGTGTCATTTCCATGTTCCCTGTTTTTGAGTTCTTCAATGATCTGCTTTCTAATGCAAATCCAAATACATTTCTAGGTGTTTTCGGACTTGGCGTGCATCGACTGCAGGATTTCTGCTCGGTGCATCTCTCCCTGCTTTTGAATGCCATATCACCCACTCTCTGCCAGCCAGTCAGCTTCCTGCAGCAAAGAAGCCACCTCTGCACACTTGGGGACATTAATGTCCCCTGTTTGGTCGCCTCTTCCTCTTGGTATGTTAAAACAAGGATGCCTTTGAGTCTCCCTGTCCAGCTGCACGGCCACATTCACAAGCACAAACACTACCTCCCTGTGTAATCACTTGCCACCCTGAGAAATGACAGAGGGAGTTTAAAAAAAAAAAAAAAAGAAGAAAAGGAAAAAAATCAGGGTGATAGACATGATTTGGGGGACACTGGAGACCCTGGATGAACAAATCTAGGAGGAGAGACGCGTGTCATGATTCAACAATGTTATCAGGCATCTAATGATTTCTTTTCAGGAACTGATTCTTTTGCCAAGTTCAGGCAATGCCCCAGAAAACTGCATCAAACAGTGACACTGAGGTGTGGCCTATTTCTTTTTTTCTGTGTTGATGCTCTGAAAAAAGAACCGCAGATGTCGCTTCCTGGAGTACACTGATGGTGCTCAGATGATTGCTCATCACTATCTCTCTCTAACTCTCCTCCTTCTTCCTCTATGGGTCTGCACTTGTGTTCACTATTCTCTCTCTTTCTCTCTCTCTCTCTCTCTCTCCCTCTCCCTCTCTCTCTCTCTCTCTCCCTCCTCTCCCCTCCCCCTTGGGCACACACACACATGCACACACACACACAGAAACTGATGTGAGTTCCCCTATCTGTCAGAGCCAGTTCCTCCATTTAAGATGCTGACTTGTTTATGTTGAAGGAACAAGTGGATGACTTCTGTTAGCTCTTGCGCTCTACTTTGAAAGCTTGTTTGAGGCTTTTTTCTCTCAGCATGTCTGCTTTGTTGCAGGCAACGGGAGCATGAAGCACTGCTGATTTGTGGTAGATAGATATCTTCAGATAGCAGAGAGAGAGAGAGAGAGAGAGAGAGAGGGAAGTTGACTGACACACAGAGGGGATTGATAAGCAGGGTTTAGGCGTGGAGTTTAGTCCTGTCGATGAGTGGTAGGTGGGCAGCCCTCAGCCCCAGCAGCTCTCCGTCCTGCAGTGCCCGCTCTCGCTGTCCTGGGCACACAAACACATAAGAGGACACAGAGAAGGAGGAGGAGGAGGAGCAGGGTCAACCATGGAGCTGTAGGGACACGCTCAGATGCCCGTGCGGATCACCAGTGGAGGAGGAGTGCCGCTGAGGAGAAGAGCTCCGCAATGAACAAGACCAAGAGGTAATTAATACAGAAAGAAGAGAGTGAACCAAAACCGATTCTGGTGCACCCACTTGCAACTCAGTTTCTCAGCAAGTGTAAGTCTAGCAGCAAGTGTTTTGTGTGCAGCCGAGATGTGTGAACCTTGAGGTTATGAGTTGCAGTGTGGTTTGTGCAGAGGCTCTTGACAATTTGAAGAGAAATGAGGCCATTTCATTTTCTGCTTGGTGTGTATGTGTGTGTGTGTGTATGTGTGTATGTGTGTGTGTGTGTGTGTTTTCTGCCATTTATTTGAATCTAGACAGTGTGCAGTGGAGAAAGAGAGAGGCGTTGTGTGAAAAGAAAGGTTGCAGACACACACACGGTCACGGCTAATGTGTTTGACCTGCATATCAGTAAAGAATATCAACATCTCAAATTATTTGTGTGTACTGCACACAAGCGAGCTCTGACATTCAACAGTTGCGCGTGCCTGTTGAGGACTGCCTGCTCACCTTCCCATGGAAGTGGGTTCTGCTTTTCTGTTCGTTCCAACTAATCCCCATTCATACGTCAGTTCAGTGATGTTTTGTTTTTTTTTGCATACGATCGTACTGAGGTAGAAACTACACGTTTAGTAGCCTGTGTTTTCAGTGGTACTTCTTTTTTTTTTTACTGCTGTAGTTGTGACCTCAGCTCTTATCAGATTGCCTGGAATGAAAGGGTTGGGTGTCAAATGTTAAGGTAGTCAGATGTGTGTTACGTGTGATTTACCTGAGTTTAAGGTGGACTGATGGAGTGGCCACATTACTGTGCTTCCCCTTCAGTGGGGAGGTTATCTTACGTTTGTTTGTTTTTTACACTTGGTAACACGTATTTCTCAATACCAAGTTCACTTTTTCAAAACTCTTCACACAGTCAGCACAACAGAAGTCAATGTGGACTAAACAGAGGATCGCTTTGACACAATACGCATTCAATGACAACGTCTTTTCAAATCCATGAATTGTTTTCTCAATCAAACTCAACCAAAACTGTTTATTTATACTCTATTTAGCACATATTTACATACAATTATAATAATTTTAATTTACATTAAAAACCATAAAAGCAGCAACATAAAATAACATGAAATGAGTGTAAAATTGGACTGCAATATGTAGCATCTAAAGAAATAAAAACAAAACTCAATTCTAATATAAACCTCTAATTGGGACATACAACACTGAGCACTTATTTCCAGTCCTTTATGATGTTATGATATGATGAGAATGTGTCAGGTGAGGCCCAATCGAGAACGTTTTGTCATTGTATGAGATGATGTGGCGTTTCACCGTCCTCTACCATGATGCCTTCAAATGAAAGCTTGTTTTTACAACATGGGAAGTCGTGTTCACGATATGCTTGGCGTTCAATTGGTTCGGTCGTGAGAACACCGCTGCTAAGCAACGGCAATATTAACGTTACTGTCGCCATCTAGAAACCACAGAGGCTAACAATTTAGCAAGCTAGCAATTGGGTAACATAATGCAGTAAATGCGAAGGCATAATGACGGAGGAGAAAGATGAGGCCGTTGGGTTTATCAACATTTCCCTCAGACCTATTATAAAATTACAAACAATAAACAAATACAATTAAAATATATTAACTCATTATGCACCGAAAAATTATCTTCCACGGCGTCCGCCATTTCTGACGACATCAACAAACACGTCACAACTCGTGAACTCGGAGCTTTCAGATGGTGCCTTCAAATGAAACTCGTGAGCTCGTGTTTACAACATGGGAAGTCGTGTACACGATATGCTTGGCGTTCAAGTAGTTAAGTCATGAGAACACCGTTGCTAAGCAACAAGTCGGCGTCTAGAAGCCACAGAGGCTAACAGTTTAGCAAGCTAGCAATTGGGTAACATAATGCAGGAAATGCAAAGGCATAATGACAGAGGAGAAAGATGAGGCCGTTGGGAATATCAACATTTTCCTCCGACATATTATAAAATTACAACAACAAAAAAATTACAATATATTAACTTATTATGCATGGAAAAATTAACTTCCATGGCCTACGCCATTTTATGACATCAACAAACAACTCCTGAACTTCCAGCTTTCAGAAACTTTCCACTTCCGAGGTTGTGAATACCACAAGAGGGGGGCATTCATATGGATGGTAAACACGACCCCATTTGAAGGCACCATACGTCACAGACTGGTTTACAGCCCATCCCAGGATGGTGTCACTTGTCCTTCCACCTTACTCTCCATTCCTCAACCCCGTAGAGGATTTCTTTTCCTCATGTCGGTGGGAGGTTCATGACCACCAGCCACATAATCAGATGTCCACATTGGACGTAATGAATGCTGGATGTGTGGACATATCTGCAGAAGATTGCGGGGGATAGATCAGGCATGCGTTGCTGGAATTACTTTCATTTTGTTCAAAGACAATAGATGATGATGCATATTGTAATGTTATTGGGTTTTTTTAAGGTCATTGTGATGTGTGTGGTTTTAAATACAACAAAAGAACAAATATATTTTGCTTAGAAATCTTTGTAGAAGAAGATGAGTGTGTGTGTGTGAGAGAGAGAGAGTTTTTCTAAGAACAAAAGAGGGAGAAAAAGTATGAATTGGTACTGAGTAGTTGCACAGGTATGATTTCATTGTCTAATGGATGCATGGCTGCAGTCCCAAACAGTTTATATTTCATGAATATTTGCTGCAATTTTGCAATTGCAATGTTTCTGATGCTATAACTACAATGGTTGGTACAGTGGCTTTATTGTCGCACCAAGTGGATGAATGGCTCAGTGCAATAGATGCAGAGAGGACAAGAACGCAGGTTGTGAGAGGGGAGAGGGAAAAAGAGCAGCTCACAAACAAGGCCTTCAAAGGGCCCTGGCTTCAATTAATCAATTAAGGAAAGAAAGAGAGGAATTTGCATATCCCCCCGCCAGTGTGAGAGCGAGAGAGGGAGAAAAGGGGGGGGGGACTGGATCTGTAGCCAGGAGTCTTGACACGGATGGGAAAAGGGAGTGAGAGGGGGATTTCCAAAGAAAAAAACAGAAGCTGTTTCCTGAATGGTTTGAATAGAGCAAGGATGAAGGAAGAGGAAAGAAAAGTGTTTGAGGGAGTCAGTGAGGAAAAGGAGGTGTGGAAGGTCTTCTCAAAACAAAACCAGTGATATGATGGACCCAGACCCAGAAGAGACTACTTAGGATTTTTTTCTTCATTGTCATTCACACGAGGATTTTCTATCAAGTTTCAGCAGTGTTGAGTTTCCTTTTAAATATAGATGGGTCATTTTTTGTGTTGTTTTAGGGAAAAGGTGAATGCAAATGCCCAAACAGCAACAGTTCAGTTGTGTTCAGATTTGCATGGGAGTCCACCACATGTCGACTCTATTTACAAACAGCTCTCTGTCTGTTAAGCTGGCCGGGCTCATTACACAGAAAAGATATCCCAACCTGCTCAGCACTCACACACTCTGGGGGAAATTCCCCGACAGACGTCATGACATCAATAACATTTCCCCATCAGCACTTCTGTTTGTAGTAGCGAGTCTCTCTGACAGACAGAGCTGGATTCACTCTGAGTCAGAGAGAGAGATGACAGGTTGTAAAGGGCACCGAGATAAGACAGTCATCCATCAGAAGTCAGAGAGTTGAGAATTGGCCAAATGTACGATCATGAATTAATCATCATGATTAATCACACATTTTTTATCTGTTCAAAATGTACCTTAAAGGGAGATTTGTCAAGTATTTAATACTCTTTTCAACATGTGAGTGGGCAAATATGCTTGCTTTATGCAAATGTATGTATATAATTATTATTGGAAATCAATTAACAACACAAAACTATGACGAATATTGTCCAGAAACCCTCACAGGTACTGCATCTAGCATAAAAAATATGCTCAAATCATAACATGACAAACTCAAGAAGCCCAACAGGCAACAACAGCTGTCAGTGTGTCAGTGTGCTGACTTGACTATGACTTGCCCCAAACTGCATGTGATTATTATAAAGTGGGAAGGTCTGTAATGGGGAGACTCGTGGGTACCCAGAGAACCCATTTTCATTCACACATCTTGAGGTCAGAGGTCAAGGGACCCCTTTGAAAATGGCCATGCCAGTTTTTCCTCGCCTAAATTTAGCATAAGTTTGGAGCGTTATTTAGCCTCATATTATTCCTAGTACTATTCCTCAGGTTTTCTAGTTTCATATGATCTAGTTTCATATGATACCAGTCAATTTCTTCACTCTAGCTTTAAAATTGAGTCCGCTACAACCTTAAAATCGCAAGTTGCATCAATACGTTAAAGAAATTAGTGGTGTTAAGACAAATTTCTGTTAATGCGTTATTATCGCGTTCACTTTGACAGCCCAAGTTTGCACATTATAATACACAAAATTGTAAAAGATATACATGGAGATATTCATGTGAGCATTTAGAAAATTAAAATGGGAAAATTCATTCATCAAGCAAAAATGAAAAGCATACACTTGTTCCAGCTTCTCAGATGAAAGGATTTGTTGTTTTTTCATCAGTACTAAATACTTTTGCTTTTACAAAACAAACAACTAGGACTTCACCTTGAGCTCACAATTTGTTGATATTTTAAATCAACTTATCATTAATTGAAGACCTCCAGTCATATATTGAATTATATAATTTGATGCGCCCAGTGACCCAATGGATAATCAGCATCCGGAGCGGGGTTGAGTATCGGAAAAATATTAGTTAATGCTTAATTTCAATTTGAAATTTCTAGGAACCAGCTGAATGCCGCGGCACTGTTATCAGATGAAAACCTTTTTTAAGGAGCTTAGGAAAACAACAAGCTGTAAACGTCTTAAGCCTTTCTGACATTGTTTACTGATTGGATAATTCTCTTAACTAACAAAGTCAAGTGAAATCAATATTATTGATATAGCCCCAACATCACAGATTACACATTAGCCTCAAGGGGCTTTACAGTTTGGACAGGAAACAACAAACCAAGGGTCTAAGGCTGGAGATTCACATTTAAAGGGGCTATGTGTAAGAATCACTCTGTTGATGTTGATCCTAGTTCGCGAGTGCTCATGACATCACATCCGTTGGATTTTCCCAGAAAAAACGGCCTGCATTCTTCATATTAAAAGCAGTCTACAGGCTGATATAGGAAACCCAGAAAGTCACAGAAGGTCTCATTTTTTAGGTTAGGTTACATCTGTTCACACATTGGCAATAATTAACGATTAAAGCTGCAATGGGAGCAAATATGATTACATTTTTATAAAATGGTCACTATATCCCTAGTGAATGAGACAGGTAAGCTGAAAAAAAATCATGTGCCTCTGTGTTCTCCGGTGCTCCTGACTGCATCTGCAAGATTTCACAGACCGTAGGAAAACAACCAATCAGAGCCAAGCAGGAGCCTTGCCGTCTTTGAGCAGCTGTCAATCACTCGCAAACTCCGATCAAACAGTCAAACTAGGCAGCGCTGATCAAATATGAATCAATATTCTGTTACTGTAATGCATATTTCTTGCATAAAATCTTTTCAGAAACATCTTGTAGTGTACTGTTTAGCTGTAAAATGAGAAAGTTTGTGACCATGCCGCCATATTGAGATCAGATGAGGAAATACTAAGCACCGCCCAC